>JAASFI010000171.1:0-47867 GCA_023333705.1 Globisporangium viniferum
CTTTATAAGAGTCATTTTATAAGACACGCTCACGAATTGGGGCACAAAAGTGTCGCTTATAAAAAGGGATGACTGTACTAAATTTAATAAATAGAAAACCGAGTGGCGCAACAAAAGAGGCGCATTTATAACCACAAAATCACTTGACATTTGTATGAAAATTTGTAAAAAGCGTGCCTCCTTTTCTGCGTATTTTTCAAAGAATATTTTCCGCAAGAAAGAAGGCACGTTTTTCAACACATTTACTACCGGAAAGGTATGCCCTCATTTTTGCGTTTTACAATAGCAAATGTGTGGATCTTTTATAAATACGGTTTTCCTCAATTTTCACCACATATTTTGCAGTAATTATTACTATTTAAGTAAGTAATTTGAAATATAAATAATTGTTCCTAAATATTAATTTTAATATGAAAATTTGAATAATGGTACAATCTTGGTTTTCCATCATTCCTCGAAATTTGAACGATTTGAACATGGAGATCGTGGCTTTGAACGAGCAGCTCCGGCGCGAGTTCTCGCCCGTGCTCAAGCTGCTCCGCCCCCAGGCGCCACCCGTAAGCAAGAAGAAGAAGCAGTCGGCGTCGCGGCCGAAAGCTCCCACCAAGGCTGCGCCCAGTGAGTCCGTCACAACAGCAGAAGTTGCTGTTGTTGTTGTTGCTACGGATGCGCTGCCCTCTTCTCCCGCGGCGCCATCGTCTTCTTCGCCGCCTTCCACTACTGGCGTAGACGCGCAAGCGACGCCGCCCTCCCTTCCTCCTCCTGCGCCTACCACCATAGCTGATATTCCAGAGAAGACTCCGCAGCAGCTCGTGCGCATCGACCGCTTCAAGCAGCACTGCCTCACGGTCGTGCATCGGCTCAACACGTACCAGTACGGTACGAAGCAGGCGTTCTGCCAGGAGATCGCGCAGCTCCAGCTCGTCGCGCGCACGCCAGAGCAGCAACAAGAGCTCCAGGTGAGATACACGTATGAGTGCATTTGTGATGACGCCTTCTATGAGCTAATGGTTTGTCCGCATGTGCGTGCCATGTGATGTGATGCTACTTCAGCGCTTGAGTGAGCGCGTCGCAAGTGTGGAAACCGCGGAAGCCAACCCAGCACAACTACACTACGGCTCATTAGAGTTTGACAGACAAGCGAGCATCCCGGGCCTCCAAGAGGTCGACAGCGAGACTGGTGGTGCAAACAAGAAATGGCTCTGCAACGTGAACATTAAGGAGCAGTCGGTCCCGATCGGAACGTACCTGACGCGCGAGAATGCGCTCAAGGCGTACGAGCTCTTCCGGTTCGACCTGAGCACCAACAGAGGCGGCGCCGCGAGTGTCTACAAACTGGCCGAGCAGCTCGCGATTGGGCAGTGCGAGTCGGACGAGAAAGTGCTGCAGACGGCGATGAGCAAGTGCCACACGCACGTGTCGTGGCAGCGTCTCCAAGACATGATCTCGCTCTCGACTGCGCCGCCGTCGAGTGGAGGAGCAGGAGCAGCTCCAGCAGCAGGAACAGCAGCAGGGATGCAGAACCAGCAGCAGCACCGCGACAAGGAGCAGAGGGATCCCCACACTGTAAGTGCTGAAAGCACTGCCATCAGTTGCGTGCTCTCTCAAACAATGTTGGCTCACACAATACGTCTCACTCTCTTTTTCTAATCTTCACTTTATAGAATGCTTTGAACACGCCGTCAAAGTCGACGCAACGCGGTGTGCCGAGCAAGACGCCGCCGTCTCGCGCCAACTTTCTGTCGCCATCGGGGTCGTCCTCGCAACTGGCGTCTTTCTCCCCGCAGCGAGCAACCAGCAACTCGGGGGCCGCGTCCTCCACTTCGTCGACCACATCGTCGTCCACGTCCACCGCGAAGAGCAGGAATCCGAAGCGCAAGAAACCGGCGCACCGACTTGCGCACTTGCGGCTGCGCCGTCTGATCCAGAAGCGCCTCTGCCCTCATCTCAAGGGCAAGGAGGTCTGCGTGATCCGGAGCGTGCACATGGAGGAAAAAGCCGACTGGACGCCCACGGGCAGGCTCGAGGCGGGCAAAGTGTTCTCGTACAAGCACGACAAGCTCTTGACGTTCGCCGACTACGTGGCCGGCGAGATGCCGTACCCGGTCTCGGCGTGCCCACACATCTTCCTCGTGAAAGCGAAAGAGAGCATCGACGACCACCTGATGGTCTGCGACACGTTCTCCGACGCCGAGCGCATCCAGCTCGGCCAGGACTTCCGAGACTCGTGCCAGAACTACATGAACTCGCCCGAGCCAAAGGCGAGTCGTCGGCGCTGAACGAAGAGCTCAAGCGCAATCGGTCAGTGCTTTTGTGCATACTGTACATACTGCTAGGTGGCTGCATTCGTAGTGGTGGTTCCTGATGATGAAGACTCTCTGTTGGTGACAAAAGACATTGATTTTTTTATATGAGGATGAAAATGGTTGGCTGAGAAGCGAGCAGGGAATTACTGTACCTACCTACCGCCTACGAAAACTTTTCGCCCGTGACTGGACAGACGTCGAGCTTACCGTTCGTGCAGTTGTAGTGCACGACGTTGCCGTTCGGGTAGACCGCGAAGACGATGTCGCCGATGCGCTTCTTGCACGAGAAGCAGAGCGTGTTCGGGTCGATCTCGACGCTCGCGTTCAGCTTGTCCACGCGCGTGCACTGCACCTGCAGGTTGTAAATATTCGACAAACTCTTGGCGATGCGCATCTCCCGCACGTTGTGCGCGCTGTTGGGCAGCACCTGGCTGAAGTACTCCACGAGCTTGGTCAGCGGCGTGCTCGCCGGGATGATCTCGAGCACGGCCTTGCCGTCCATGGTCTTGCCGTGGCGACTGAGCAGCTGGAACGCGAAGTCCGTGAACGCGGCCTTCTTCGACTCGTCGGGCGGATTGAAACAGAGCTTCAGCAGCTGCACCAGCGCTTCGTTGCCCTCGGTTTTCTTCATTTTGCTACTACCGTTCGCGCCAGAGGACGACGAGCGATGCGCGCCGCTCGCACCGTACTTTGCAGAGTAGCTCTCGGCGCCTTTCAGGTCGTTCAGCTCGTACACGAGGCACTGGATCGCGTCTTCGTGGAGTCCGCCACGGCCGCAGAGGATCACCAGTTCGTTGTAGAGCACGGTACCTTTGATCTTCGTCACCAGAGGCGTCACGTCGTATCGCGACGAACCCGATTTCAGGAACTTCAACAATCGCTTGCGCGCGTCGCCCAGCGAGCCAGGTTCCTTGCCTGGATGCGACTTGGACGGCGTCTCACCAGCGCTCACGAGTTTCAGCACTTCATCAAGGTACTCGAGTGCCAGACGCGTGTGGTGCGGGTCGACCGACGTGTTCTCCGAGAGGTGTGCGTCGTCATCGCCCTCAGCGTCGCCGCCCAAAAAGTGACTGTAGCTGTCGTTCACGCCCAGCGACTCGGTCGAGCTTGTGACAGCAGCGACCGCGAAATTGTCGCGCTCGCTCTTTACGAGCGTCTCGAGGTACTTCTGCACGATCGACGGGTCGTCCGAGTGCTCGCGCAAGTGGGCGACAACGTCATTCGATGAGAGCGGCGGCTTGCGCTCCGTGAAGATGCGCAGCGCCTGCTTGGCGGTCGTCGCCTTCATGATCCAGATCGACTGCTCGTAGATGAACTTGTCCTGGTCCTCTGGCGCCGCAACGAGCACGTCGATCGCCGCTTCCACGGCGCTGCGAGGTACATTCGTTTGCTTGTATTCGCCCGAGTGTAGGCGCGAGTACACGTCCACTGCATCCTTGTGCTTGCCCTGGATGATGCGCAGCTGGCCGACTTCGTAGTAGAGTTTGTTCTTCAAGAGCAGCGCCTCGCAGGACTCGAGCTCGAGCGAGCAGCTCTCAGCTTCTTTGTTCTCCTCAATGAGCGCGAGCAGCTCTTTCTGTTTCTTGAACGCGACGTACAGGCGGAAGAGCGCCGTGTCGATCGCTTCTGTGCGCCGCGCGTCCTTTGGACCGCCGACTTGCGACGAGTTGCTCGACGACACGGAGCGCGAGCGAGAGACGGCGCGCGACCGCGATTGCCCCTTGTCCTTCACGTGGCGTTTGTACGACTCTAGAAAGCGCAGCAGCGACTTGTTCGCCGCTGCGATGAGGTCGTTCGGGTCCGACCGTGCGACTTCCGACGCGAGCGACGACCGCTGCGTCGCGAGGATCTCCTTGATCACCGACTTGATATCAGGCGACATGCTCGAGCCACGCGGGAGCACTTCAGGCTTCAAAATCGCGGGCTCGTACGCGAACGAGTCGCACTGGAACTCGGGGAAGAACGCGAGGTACTCGCATGGCTCGACGGCAGCTTTGTACATGTAATCCGCGGCGGATCCGAACTCGAGACGACGAAGAAGCGCGACGGTCGCTTGGCGCTGGAAGCGCTTGATCTTGCTGCGCTGCTTGTCCGAGGGCAGGCCCGCGATCGACTTGCGCACAATATCCTGCGCTTCGTCGATGCGACCACGGTCCAGAAGCTCTCCGATCTGCTGGTCGAGCGGCATCTGCTCCACCTTGACGACCGAGGACTTGGATCCGTCGCGCACACCTGCGATGATCACGTCTTCCGGGTCGCCTGTCGGTCGCGGGTCCATGTCGAACTTCATGCCGTTGCCGAAAATCGACGACGCGCGCTGGAGCGGGATCAGCTGCACGAACGACTGATCGAGCGCATTGTGGATCTCAATGCCGACGCGCGGGATGAGCCCCACGAGGTACGGCGCCGTGTACTCGACTGCAATCGGCGACTGCGACCACGTGATCGACGTCTTTGGTAATGGCTCGCCGTTAAAGCCCACGAACACGCCGACGCGGTCCAGCACGGAGATCAAAATCTCTTCTTTCGGGAGCAGCTTCACGAGCGGATACACCTGCGGGTTCTGGATGCCGGGCGAATTGATCGGCGCGCTCTCGCCGCTCTTATCGTTCAGCAAGAAGTAGTCCTTGCGAAAGCCCACGACCACTTTGTTGCGGTACCACGCCATGGACTCGGGCACTTCCTGCACAGCGAACTCGCGCAGGAACTTGTACGACTTGTCCGAGTTGTGGTACTGATAGATCAAGATCATCTTGCGCTTGAGCAGCGCCACGCCCAGTCGGAAGTGCGGCGGACCGCGCTGGTTGATGCACACGACGCGCGCTTTGTGGGTGTTCACCTTCGAGAAGTCAAAGTCGAGCGGCTGCAGGTCCGTCGCGCCGTGGGCACTGAGCTCGCCGTTCGCGATCACGATCACCATGCGGATGTGCGGCACAGCGACGATCTGCTCGACCGCCTGGCCGTGCTCAAACACGTACGAGACCCCTGGCGTGGACGTGCCCTTGCGCGTGTCGTACATCACGAGCCGCCCATCGCTCGAGCCGATCACCACGCGCGAAGAGTAGTGCGCGAGGCACTCGATCTTGCCCTCGAAGCCGCTCACGAGCGTCGTCGTGCGGAACGCCGCGCGCTGGCTCGCGTCGCCCCCTCCTTCCGACGCCATCGCTGTTGTGACGCGAGTGTGTGTGTGTGAGAGTTGTACTTGTTAATTAGCAGATGCGATTCCCTGATGCAGCGCTTGGTCGCCCCCTGTAGCCCCCTGCGAGACGACGGACGTGCAGCGAAGAGCTCAATTGAGGAGCTTGGGGCGTTCTCACGTTTCTTCCTTTCTGACTCAACACTTCGACTGTGTGAACCCCCTCTTCCTCTACAAGAGCAGCAGCTGTTCTTGTAGAGGGAAGCGGGACACGTTTTTGGACGCAAGGTCTGTATTAGATACATGTGTTTTGGACACGAGCTTGGTTTTGGACAGGTTACTCTACTCAGAAATCTGAGTAGAAGCTTGGCTCTTGTAGAGAAAGAATTGGTAGTCTCTGCTCTTGTAGAGGGAGGATTTTTCGGCACCCAACGAACATTTGCGGCGTCCAAAAAAGCAATTGACTGCTCAGAGTGGCGTGGAGGAAGGAGTGAGGATGAAGCTTGCGAAGGCGGCGGCGCAGAAGCTCAAGGGCGTGATCGTCGAGTACGACGTGATCTGCAGCACGCTCATCGGGCGGTCCGCGACGGAGCAGGCCGAGCAGCAGCGGCGCAAGCTGGCGGCGGCGGCCATAGCGAAGAAGAAGCAGGAGGCGGAGAGCTCTTTTGGCGCGGGCTTCGCGTCTGTGGGCAACATGTTTGTCAGCGATGTGCGCTCGCTGCTGAAGGACCTGAACCAGGACTCGGCCGGCAAGCCGTGGGTCGTGAAGGATCGACTGCAGAGCGTGCTCCAGGGCCTACCGTCTCAATGTGCGTCTTTACTTGCGTTGATGATGATGTGCATTTAGGCAACTGTACTATGAAGGATTGACACTTTTTCCGTCCACCTGCTTGTTTGTTATTCAAAATTACTGTAGATTTAGACAAAGTGACGGGCGATCCAGACAAAGAGCTCGCCGCAGCTGGCAAATCCGATGACGAGATCCATCTGGAGAAGCAACTGGCGTCTGCGTCCCAGGAGCTGGCGCGCATGCGAGAGGAGAAAGAAGCCGCTCGCAAAGAGCAGGAGCGAAGTCGGCTGGAACGAGTGCTTGGAGGCGGCTCCAGCGCTGGTAGCAGCAGCAGCACCGATGGCAACTCTACGCGCGCCAAGTACTTGGACAAGATCAACCAGCTCAAGGCGAAGGCCAAGAGCCGTCCCGCTGACGCCGCCAGTGTGATCAGTCCGCTCGACGCGGCGGACAACTTGGACCTGACGTCCAAGGGCTTGTCGACGTGGCTGGTGAATGATGGTGCGAACGAACTGTTGGTAAGAAAGTGTGGCATTTGGTCGTGTGTCATTGTATCATGCCTTACGTGCATATCCAACTGACACATGCCGTGTTGTTGCGACACCCCACCAGAGCTATTCCAGCACAAGAGGTCTGTTCAAAGCCGTGATTCCGAACCAAGCGCCTGATCAGAATGTAAGAACCTATCTGTGCTGTTATTGCTGTGGCTCTACAAAGGCATAGCTCACCACCATCTATTTGTTGCTGTTGTTTCGTCCTGTAGGAGGAGTTTGAGTACTTTCTGAAAGAGGTAGGACTGAGTTTATGCGTACCCTGGATGGTTTTCGTGCGTGTATTGTATGCCATCTCGCTCAACGTCGTTGTTGCTGTTGTCGTAATGCACATGCAGATGGACGGCCAGTTCGACGCGATCATGTCCCGAGACGACTATTTCAAGTTCCCAGACCCGCAACCGCTCGTCTCGCTCTGCGGAGAGATGGGGCTGAAGCCGTTTGAGGTGCTGGTCGTCGCGCGTTCGTCCGCCGCCGTCCGAGCTGCAAAGTACGTCACTTTACTTGACTATGCTCTTGATTTTGTTGAACTAAATTCCTAACTTGTATGAATTGATGGTATTGCACAGAGCGGCGGGCACCCACACGTGCCACTTCCAGCTCTCGGAGAGCGACATGCCCAACCACAACGCGCACTACCGGCTCACAACGCTGCGGGACTTCCAGTTCCTCATCGAAGACTTCAACGGTATCTCGTACCGCGGCAAGACGCCCGAGATCGTCTGGTGATAGATGAGTGGGACAAACTCACAGACGAGAACCTCCTGTGGCCAAATAGAAGGGAGTTTTTCAACAGAAGGCTTCGAGTTGTCCGTGCTTCACATTGCTTGCAGCTCCGCGTGGGTGTGCCATATTACAAACCCCTCAAGAACTAAAACCCTTTCCAGCCATTCGCAGTGGTGACCGCGAAGCGCGTGTGCCAGTCCTTGCACCCGTACTCGTCTACGCACGGGTTGCCGTAGACGCAGGAGCAGGTCTCAAAGCCCCTACCGTCGCTCTCGATGTCCTTCTGTCTCTTGATCTCTGGGTCCCACTTGGCGCGCGTCGCCTCCTGGTCCCGTCGCAGCTGGTCGACTTCTTGCTCCACGACGACGTAGTACGTCGTGTCTTTCTCGAGCCCCTGGTACACGCCTCGAGGCTCTTCACGCACGAGACTGTCGAAAACACCAGCGTTCTCGCGCGCAAAGCGCTCAGCGCTTGGGTGATGTGAGAGGTGAACGAGGCACTCGGGCATGACGAATGAGAGGCAGTACACTTCGTCGATATGCGCCTGTGTTGTGGACCCGTCCAAGATCGAAAACTCTTCGTCGTACTGCTCATAGACTAACTTGACTATCCCACTCCCGCGCTCTTTTCGAATACGCTCGGCTTCAGCAAAAGCAGCAACTTGAGCGGCTTGGGCTTCAGCGTCAACTTGAGATTGGGCTTCAGATTCAGCGTTCGCTGCTTCCTTCCCAACGAGAGGTTGCTCTGTTGGCGATTCGCTCGGTGTATCAGCACTACCACTCGGAACATATTCTGCTTGTACTTGAGAGGGCGACGATGGTGGGGGACTGAGTGGTGGTACTGTCTTCGCGTTTGTGATGCTGGACTTCGCTGCTCTGTCCTTCGCATCTGCTCTGCTGAGCGACGCCACCGGAGCTTTCGCTCCTTTCGGAAGCGGTCGTGCAGCTTTCTCAATTCTCTAAGGGCCAACAGAAACGTTACACAGTACTACGAGTCAGGCGATCAGGCAAGTTGGCTCATCGGCAAGGTTGCGACAATCAAGTCAAGCAGGAACTGACCTTTTTCGTCGGAGTCGATGGCGATGCGGAAGGGGAGATCGACGGTAACTTGACTGCGTCTTTGCTGCCATTCGTCGCACCTCGGACAGCCTTCTCCTGTAAGAGCAACCGTGTTAGCTAGGAGAACACTATCACGTATGGCCTTGCTCAAGATAACTACGTAAACGCACTGAGTTTGGTGGACATACCACAGATCTAGACTTGGTCGGCGACGGTAGCGGCGGAGGCTTTGCTCCAGACGTCTTCACACACACAACGTCAGAGTGAGCTTCTTAGATCGAATCAGCCAAACCCAAATCAGCAATCCTGATCAAACGCCGCCAGACTCAAAAGGTACCTTCTTCAACGCTTCAGGGCTGGTCCGTGCAGATTTCACGACCGGGGCTTTCGCAGTGCTCATCTCTTCTCCAAATTTTGTTTCCTGGTGACCAGCGATGGCATTTAAGACTATTGTGTCTGGCTTTCAAGATATGCGAGTGAAATGGGATCTGGAATTGGCACACCTTAAAATTGTCAGTGACCGAAAATACTCTCCACCATCAGCAGCAGCATCAATCTGACAGATCAACGCCAAAAGTCTACGGAGTTCACAATTCGGAAGTCATCAAGCACCAGAAAACAAGCGGCACTAAACCTTGTTTTTCACGCCACAGCTTTGCTTTTTTCTTCATTTTTCTTTGTCCTTCTTATCGCTTCTTCTTCGCCCCTCTCATTCCGCTGTATCACATGTATCTGCTCTTCCGTAACTTAGTGCAGCTGCGCGAGCTCTTCGATGCGGTTCGTCAAGTCCTCCACCGTAATCGGGTCTTTGTCTTCCAGGTGACCATCGTTGTTCAGGAGCTCCACCACTTTCGCCATCTGCGGCTTTGGCAAATCCAAAAAGCTCTCGATCAAATCGCCATCAATAAAGTTCTTCGCCTCGGAGATCGACCGACGGTTCTCAAAAGTGCGCCACTCCTTGTGTGAAAAGCCACCGACGCCCTTGATCACTTTGTTGAGCGCGTTCTGCATTCGAACCAAAAACCCAAACTGGTCCTTGTTGATCGGGAGGATCACGCCAATCATGCCGCTCACCGTTCCGAAAAGCATCGACTGGTTGTTCGAAGGAGTCGTCAACGCAGTCGCCTGCTGTCCAACGTCGACCATGTCAGAGGATGAAAGGGTCGCGTTCAGGCTCATCGAGTTGTTCTGCATCACGAGCGAACCGTAGCGGAAACGGTTCACAAACTCTCCAAGATGGTATTCGCCGACAGTCTCCAGGCGTCCTCGCTCTTCATCCGACACTGCGCCGCTGTTGCGCTGCACCGTGAAAAGGTTGAAATCGGTCTCGCTGCCAATGTACGTGTCATCGTCGACAATGCCAAGCGCGGTCATCCAGTTCGAGTTCAGGTCCTTCGCGATCTCTTCAATGCTCCCGTCCAGCTGTTTGTAGCTCAGCAGCGAGATCGATTTCATCAAGTCACCCACAACGATGAAATCGCCTCGCGACTCCATAAACAGCGCCAGCGTGTGCCCATAGTGACCACACTCCGAGATCAGCTCCTTCTCGTTGTCCGCATTCTCGCTCCACTTGTATAGATGGACCTTGCTGTTCACGCCCGCGAGCACCTTGCCGTTAAAAGCGTTCAGGCAGTAGACAGCACCCTTCACCTCTTTCTCGGTCACAAGCTGCAGCTTGCGCTCGCCGTGAATACCAGTCACAGAGAAGACGAGAATGCGACCCTGGTGTGGCTCGGACTCTTCCTGGTGCACGTACGCCGTTCCGATTACGAAATAGGACGCGTTTGACGAATCGCCACTCAATGGCGTCACGATGATCGAGCATGGGGTTTCGAACGGGTCGAGTCGGTACGAGTTGAGGATTTCAAACGTCTGGTCATCGATGAGTCGCACGAAACCTTGGTCAACCTCGTCGCCATTGTCGTCCACGCTGAAGTTCACTGTGAGAACACCAAGCGTGTGGGACTGGCTGTTGTGCGCAATTCGCCTCGCCCACTCGTTCAAATGGAAGGTCTGGATGTGGAGCTTCTGGATGTCGTCCACCGTGCCGATCGTCAGCTCTTCTTCGGACGCAAGCGCGAGGCACTCTGGGAAGGACTCGGAGTCGAATGGGCACATCACATTCACTTCCTTCGCATTCACGTTCGAGAACAGCAGCTTGTTGTTGCTCGAGTAGATCACAGTCGGTCGATCGCACGAGGCAAACACGTGCGTCATGTCCTTTGAGCGGAACGTGGAGAGCGCAATCGGCTGCGAGCCGAGCGACACGCGCTTCCGGTTGCTCAGAGCGCCAGTGGTCGCATCGACGTGGAAATTCACCAGACTGCCGTCGCCGAGCCCGACCAGAAGGTAGTTTTGACCTTCGAAGGTGTTGCAGAGCACGGAACGCGGGAGCAGATCGTTACCCAGCGGCTCCTTCGTCACTTGCTGCAAAGTTGGGAGCTGCAGCACGCACACCGAGAAGTTCGTCCAGAGCCCAACCACACAGATCGGACTTTTCAGAGCGTTCATTTCCCAGTTTTGACCAGACGCACTCTCCATTTTCACATCGCCGTCTCCATTCACTTGAGCAGCAGCCGCAGCTACCACATTCTTGCTGGGGGCGAACGGCGTGATGTCCACACACGCAATCTCATACTCCAGTTTGACTTGCGCTCTTTCGACGAGTCGGCTGTCTTGAACTTCCAGGTACACGAGCACGCCACCAGATGTAGCAGCGACGACTTGGGTCGGATTTGCCGCAGCGACTGTGATGCGCGAGCCTGCAGGAGGAGTCCATGTCGACGTCACCTGGAAGCTCTCAGAGCTGATCACACGCATCTCGCCTTCCGTGACTTGGAGCCACGCGTTTCCCAGCAAGTTGCGGCAGCACAGCGTCTTCACGTTCAGGAACGCGTCGATCTCTTTTTCTTCCATGCCGTCGTCGTCGCCGATCGCGAGGATACGAATTTCGCTCACGTAGCTCTGCAAGAGGTACTTGTCGTGCTCGCTCGCAAACGTCTCACGCAGAGCCCACATGCCCTTGATACCAGGGAGCTCCGTACTCGCTTGCTCGTTAATTCCGATTCCGTTGCGGATCACACGCAGCGATCCGTCTTTGTCAGCGCCACTGCACGTCACAATCTGTCCCTGTCCTTGACGATCGAGGTCCATGACGCAGAAGTCGATGATCGGACCAACGTTCACATACGTGTCCAGCACTTCGATGTACGTGCCCAGCTCGTCGCGCTCGGGGTTGAGCTTGATCAGTTGCGAGTCGCCAAACGCGCTCCCCACGAAGACGACGCCGTTGTCCAAATACGAGATGCAGGACGCGATGCTCGTCTCGCCCAGCACTTCCAGGTGCACTCCAGTGACGTCCTTGCCGTTGAACTGCAAAGCGACAACAGACAGCGTCCCGTACTGATCCGCGAGCAGGAAGCGCGATCCGTCTTTGTCGACCGAGCCGTACACCTGGATCACCGTGCTTTGCATTGGGATCGCGTGGAAGCTCGAGCCGTTGTGGTACACGATGGTTTGATTGGAAACGATGAGCACGCCGCCACAGGGGGCTGGCACCGGCACGAGGAGGCTCGCGCCAGCCTCGACATTCGACTGACTCCACGGCCCTTCCGCAAAGTCCTTCTCCTTCACGAGGATGTGGTACGTCTTCACGTGGCGCGCTGCCTTGTAGTCCTCGTAGAGTACGCAGATCGTCGGCTTGTTGTAGCCGTGGAGGAACTTGATGTCGATCACGCGCAGCTCGTCGAGGCGGATGTTGAACGTCTCCTTGAGGATGCCCTTGTTGCTGTCGATCGGGATCACTTTAAAGTAGCCTTCGTAGAGGTTCATACCGATCAAACGGCCCTCGGGGTCGATGTTGCCCGTCGTGACGATCTCGCTGCTGCGGCCGATCGAGTCGCGGATCGTGCCGTGCGCTTTCGTCACGACCTGCTGCAGCACCGGATCGTACGCGAGCACGCAGAACTGGAAGCGCTGCGTGACGATGAAGAGCCAGTCCTGCGGCTCGTTCGCGGCGCGGAACACCTCGAAGATCGCGATGCGGCCGTAGAGGTTGATGTCGTGCTGCGGGAAGAGCCCCTCGGGCGTAAGCAGGTGCACCTCGAAGCGCGTCGACTTAGCCAGCAGCAGGTTCACGTCGTTCGGGCCCGTGAACACCGCCGTGAGCGAGTGCGTCACGCTCGTGGGCTTCTGCGCCGTCGCCACGTAGTTGAACGCCATCGAAGAAGAAGATCACCGCCTTAGAGTGCTGCCCTTCGCGCCTTCCTTTCTGTTCGCCCTTGCTTTCCGCAATCTGTGTGTGTGTGTGTGGAAACTAAACTGCGCTTGCGAAACAAGCAGCTTTCAGGGAAACAAAACTTCCGAGCCAAAAAATGTGATGCTTTCATCTTGTTTTCATTATGTCTGGCTATCATTTTATAAACGATTTTGTGTGTTTCAGAAATGCGTTTGATGCAAATTCTGCATTAATAATGAATCGATTTTTTGCTCAAGAGACTCTAGAAAGAAAACTCTAGGTTCAAAAACTCAAACAAGCCAAAGCAAGCAGTGCAAATTGAAATTCAGCTCAACCTAGAAACCCTAGAGAAACAAAAAGCTAAAAGCAGTCCACCCACCAGCGCCATGAGCAGCTCCAGCGCAGGAGCTCCAAGCGCCGCCGCGGGGGCTCCTTCTTCTTCTGCCAATGCACTCGGTGCACCAGCACTACTAGCTCCAGCTCCAGCGACGCCTGGTGTCGAAGTCGGCGACGCTGCGAGCCGCAAGAGCCCCCTGCTGAAGAAGCAGCGCATCCTCTGGGACAGCGACGCGGCTACACGTGGCGGCAAGACGAGCATCGCCGTGCTGCTCGAGTGGCTCTCAGCGCCGGGCAACTACGACCGCTGGAGGGCGGGCAAGTCGCAGTTCGGCGAGACCCGCGAGACGCTCTGCACGCAGATCAAGGCCGAGATGAAGAAGCACGGCATCCTGCACCGCGAGAACGCCAACATCCGCACGCAGGTCAGCGAGCTAGAGCGCTCGTACGACACGGCCGTCAAATGGCTCGTGCAGAACGGCTACGATGGGAAGATCCCGGACGCGTCAACCTTGGTGATGAGCAAGCTGCCGCCCGGTCTTGAGGGCAGCCTGGAGAGCTCCAACCCCGTGGAGGCGTATGTGCTGCGCACGTGCCGGTATTTCCACGTCTTCGACACGATCATCCGCAATTCCTCGACAGCGTCTTCTTCGTCAGGACCATCATCGTCCATGTCCCCATCTGCGATCTCAGTGTCCCGTAAACGGCCACGCTACACGCGCACTTTGCTAAAGAAACCGGCTGCAGGTGATGAGGACGGACACCAACAGCAGCAACAACACCAACCGCTGCAAGGTGACTCGGAAGAAGGAGCCGGCGACAAGACCCCAGAAGCGTCAGTTGCTGTCCCGTCGAGTGCTGCCGAGGAGGCGAGACCCAGCACTACCTCTATGACGGAGACCCGGACTGATGAGCCTGCAGCGACGTCGACAGCGATGGTCGCGCTGGCGAACCGCGCGGCGGAGCGACGCCAGCCTGTGCCGCCAGTGCAGAAGCGAAAATCCGAGTCTCCCACAAGCGTCGGTGCCAGCATCAACAGCAGTACCTCAAGCAGTACCAGCAGTGAGGCCGACGTGATCGTTCCAGTCCCAGCAGCGGCACCAGCGATCCCCGTAAACACAACGACGCTGCCACTTCCCGCCGCCGCTTCTCTTTTGGAATCCAACCTCGCGACCTTCGGGAACACGCAGCGTGTGGTGTTCGAAGCCGCGCGGGAAGAGCGCGACCGCAAGCGCTTCCTTTTGGAGGAAGAAAAGTGCAAGCTCGAGTGCGAGAAGCTCCGGTACGAAGTGCAGACGGCGAAGCTCAAACTCAAGGTCGAGCGCGCGCTCGCGAAGAAGCAGCTCACTGGCGCGGGGCTCTCACAGTCGGAGATCAACGCCTTGGTTGAGCTGTGACCGGGTGGAGAGCTGTGTAATTAAGATAGAGAAAGAGAGACCTGATTTCGGAAGCTGCTGCCACGCAGTATCAGAGCAGTGGTTAGTACTGTAGGGTGTTGATTTCTCTCCTGTGTTTAACAAAATGGATACATTTTTGAGTGTTAACGACTGGCATGGAGCTAGGGTATTGAAAAATGGCTTCGGTACTTGTTCCTCTGTTCTACGCTCTGCTGTTGCTTATCCGGTCCCGAAACTCACACAGAAAGAACTGCAGATCGTTGTCTCGAAGCACAATGGCGACGAGATCTTCTGCTTCAACGTCATGCTGAGAAAACTATAGCAGATAAACCATAAGTCGCCTCACAGTCAGTCGATAATTAGGAGTGAAAAGCTTGGTAAAAGAAAAATACCAACATACCTCAACGTGGCGCACGCGCAGCGACTCGGAGTCGTAGAAGAACCGCAGCGAGTGGGTCTTGAGCACCGTCACCTCCATGAACTCGTTCGAGATGTGGCCGATCTCAATGCCCGAGATCTGCGATGAGATGCGGATCATGTCCTCGTACCTAGAGAAACAGGAAAAAGAGTCGAAGTGTCAGTTCAAACAACAACCATGTATCTGAATAGCCTATGGTAATGACAGCCCACCACTGTTTCATGCGCTGGAGCGTGAAGAAATCCTCTTGGCGCTGCTTGGCTTCTACGTCTTTGCTCCGCAGGTCGTTCTTCTTCGCGACCGCGTTGATCTTCTCCTGCGTCTGCTTGACTTGCGTCGTGATGTCGATCTTCTTGTCCTATACAAAGTGATCATACCAAGCAGTTGACGCATTCAGTCGCTTTACATCTATGCATCCATGAATAGATAAGGCAGTAACATACCTCCAGGCGCTTCTGCTTCTGATGGAGCTCTTGGATGCTCTGCGTCTGCTGGTCGAGCACGCGGCTGCAGTCGTCTTCGTCGTTGATCATCAGCCCCGTCGCCATCTGAATGCCCGCCTTGCGCTGCGCATTGCGCTTCTGCAGTTCTTTCCACTCGCTCGTGAGTCGCTCGAGCTCATTCTCAAACGCCGGTCGGTCATAATCGTGCTCGACGACGTTGTGCTTCTCCTGTTCGATCTCGCGTGCCGCCTGTTCGATCCGCAGAACCCATTTCGCTCGCTCTTGGATCGCCTTCTGGAGCTCCAACTTGCTGTTTCGGTGCGCGCTATGCACTTCTGTGGGAGCAGAGATCGCCGCCTCCAGCTCGTCCATCGCCTCAATGTGGATGAGCTTATCGAGCAGGTTCTGCTTCACCTGCTTCTCCAGGTACTCTTGCTGCAGCGTCCGGAGCTTTTCCTAACAAATGCCGTCACAACAAAACGAATGAGTGCAATCACACGTGCGCTGCATTGAGTGCACGCGAACGTACCAGTGACTCCTGCAGCGCTGCGCTTTCATGGAGCTTCTTGGTGATCTTGGACGCGTAGAGCTCCGCAAACTCGCCATTCAGCGCATCACTTCACACGCACACAAGACACAACAGAATTCATCAGTCTTCAGAGGGCCAACGCTACACTCTCTTTCCACACACGCAAGCTCACACAGAGGGATACGCACCTCAGCATGGACGTTGAGGACGCATGCGCCTCTCTTTCTCCACGCTGCTGCTGGGTCTCGCCTCCCGCTCGCGCAGCGTCTTCTTCACGGCCGCTGTCGTCACGCTCGCGCTCCGCCATTTTTTTCCTTTCGCCTTTTGAGCTTTCATAATAAACCGCGCAAAATTTGAATCAAACCCCTCTCATTCATGATGGCAATCTGATACGATCGCTTTATACAGGTGAAAGCTTAACGTGATGCAATCTGAGTCTGAGAACGGCACCGCTTCAACGTGTTGTTCATGCCCGCATTCTCATTCTTGTTTGGAAAGTGGCTTCATCATAATGCGACGGTAGGCGTTTACCCTCGCTGCCGCTCTGTCTATCTGCTATGGAGGGCTGCTGGCGAGAGCTCTTCTTTGGCTCGCGTAGAGATGATGCGCGTCTGTTCACGTGCATGCGTGCGTGGCGGTGCGTGGTCTTGAGGCGCAAGTACCGGTTCCAGGTCGCGACCGCGCGCGAGTGGCGCCAAGTGCACTTCTTTGAGGTAAAGTGGCTATGAATGAAGAGCTCTACATGATGAACTAGATGGGTGGAGACTAACAACTGCGCCTACGCCGCATGTGGACATGCAGCGAGAGCTGCCTCTGCATGCTGTGGTGACGTCGCTGGACCACCATGGCGAGGACATGAGCGACGTGTCGTTTGAGCTCGTTACGCATGTGAGCGCCGTGTTTCCTGGGTGTGCAGAGCTGCTGGATGAATGTGTGCGTTTGACTAATGGCGAGGGAGTGCTATGTATGAGTTTCGCGTATAAGCGCTAACGAAGCATGTGCGAATCCACGTATATGTGAATCAGCACCGTGCGCCACTGTTTTACGCGCTCGAGCAGCAGTGGCAGCTGGAGAAGCTCTCGTGGCTCGTCGACCAGGCGCTACCCGTCATCCTGGAGAAAGACAACGAGGGCCTCAGCGTGCTTGCGAATGCGGTCGTGAACAAGTGTCCGGAGGAAATGATCATCTGGATGGCGGTCGCCGTCGCGCAGACGTGCATCGAGTCTTCGGAGCAGCTACTCGAGGGGAGGCACTATGAGAGTGCTCGACGAGTAAGCATACGTGCTTGTGTGCGTATTGTAGCTCATCATTCGTTACTAACCACTTCTGCATGTGCAGTATTGCCACCGCATGCTTCAAGACTACTTCTCGGGCGTCCCAGAGTTCCCATTAGCGCGCTGTCGGGAGATTCTGGCCCACAACCAGCAACAGCAAGATCAAGAGGATGTCATTGCTGCTGTCGATGGGATCCGAATCGTCTGGCAAGCGTTTGTCGACAAATGGGGCTACTACGGTAGGGATTTGAGTTGGATTTCTAACTTACCACAGTTAATTTTCCTAACGCACTGATCTATTTTGTCATGCAGGCGTACCAATCATTCTGAAGGACCTCCCACCAGTGCTTCGTGCACCAATCGACTCGTTTGCACAAGTCTCTGTGATAGTGAAGGGTGAGCCGCTGAGCTACCAGTGGTTCAATGACAACACTCCTATCGATGGCGCGACTCAGTCCTTCCTCTACATCTCTCAGAGCATTCAGCAACACAATGCGGGCAGCTACTACTGCGAGATCAGCAACTGGAAGGGCAGAGTCACTACAGTCATCATGGAGGTTGACGTCGTCGATGACCAGTTCGAGGTGGATCCAACTCTAAAGTACAAGATCCCTCGCGAGTTGCTGGGCGATGACGACGCTGTTTGCAAAGTTCGAGCGAGCACTGGCGCGTTCTTGCACCATCGTGAAACAGGAGTGAGGCTGTTGCTGCCTCCGCATTGCTTCAAGTGCTTGGACGCTCACGGAAACAACGTCTCGGACTCGCTCGGTCTTGAAGTACTGATACGAGTACCCGCGCCAGTGGATAAGCTGTGGGGATTGAAATTGCGTCGTGGTGAGACGCTCGTGAGCTGCATCTTCGAAATTCTCCCATATTCGGCACCAGCCTTTTTCCGATCTCTGACACTTTTGATCCCGCACTCGATGAGCTCGCTTGATCAGCACAACCAGCTTACGGTCGTGAAAGTGGACCCTGTGACTGGAGGATACCAGGATCTGCCGAGTTTCTCTTCTCATTTGGACAACGAGAAGGAGCACAAGCGAATGTCCAGTGAATACCAGATGAGCATCGACATCTCCGCCTTCGGGGCGTTTGCGGTAATTTCCCGAAGTCTACCGAGCAACCTCGAAGTGGAGCATCCGCTGGAGCAGGTGAGTGTTGTCGTGAGCATTTGTGTGAAGATGGCGCCATTGTCGACAATGTCTGGTATGTTGTGATTTGCTTTGTCTCAAATTTATAGGTGAAATTGTATTTCGTGCGTCCGAAATGTATCACAACCGCATCGTATCACAGAAAAGTAGTTGCATCCCTGTGGATCTCGAGAGATCGCCCCGATGCCATCCAAAGTACCAGGATTTCAATCCAAGACCACTTGGAAAGTGTGCGAAACTTGTCCACTGATACCAATCAACAACAACAGGATTGGACGATCGACACGTTTGCGGTGGAAATCCGGCGAGGCAATCTGATCTGCATCCAGTTTGATGAGAGAGAGCTCATTGTGTATCAGTGGGATGTGGAAATGGAGAACAACAACAACAACAAGAGTTCAACTGGAGCTCTTGAACCACCTGTAAATCCACAACACCACTGCATAGCAGCACAGATGGAGCTGCAGCCAAGCGTGATCATGGAGTCTGCTTCGACGCCCGAAGAGCCGCTGCCTCCTTTTTGCGCAGTGAAAATCGACGTCGCTGTGCGCAAACCCAGCTCATACTCACTCAAAAGCAAGTCCAAAGTGGACACTTCGTTCAGTGTCCTCCTGAGCGAGGCACCCTGGCAAGTGTTGATTCCAGTTGCAAACGACACCCCTCGCATCCTTCCCAAGCCCCAGTTGGTTCAACGCACGCCTACGCAAGTGGTGCTCGAGTTTGACTTCAGCAAAATTTCTGCAGCCAAGAGCAACAGCATCAGGTCTGCTGGTAGTCGGAAGAGCACAATCAAAGGAGCGTCATCTCGCCTCTCGCTGCTCGACAATGGGAGACGCGAGCTCCATAGCACTGCCGCTGACGATCCAGACGATGCAAAACCTGAGAACCGCTTTGAAGAGATCCACGAGGGCGAGCGCGAGTTCACCCCGTATTTCTACATTGTCGAGATGGCGAAGTTCTCCGACACTTTCTGGCAGCGCTACGACCAAACGTGGTGGTTTGACAAGACAAAAACCAAGATCATCGAGCGCATGTACAAGGTCGTGCATTTGGGCTTTGAGCCCTTCGCAAAGATCACAACCGACACGTACGCTGGTTGCTTTCGTGTCGCGCACTACAGCCTCGACAGCTTTGGAGTCTACAGTGAGCCATTTCTTCTCGAGCCTCTGGTGGCAAGCGAGTCAAGTGAGGCTTCACAGGCTAAAGTGGACTCAGATGGCAGTACAAAGAGTGCAGGTGGACTCGTGCGAAAGCTCCGGTCGCTGCAGAGCTCTTCGTCTCCGCGTGCATCTGCAGTCTGCGAGGACTGCTCTGCTGCTATGACCGAGTCAAAAACCAGGTTGCAACACCTTTTGACCACCATCTACACCACGTTTGAGCACTTCGAAGCGCTCTTTGGGTTCCCAAATGGCGACGTAGACTCCGTGATGAAGTCCCTGGAGACATTGAAAACGCAGTACCGCGCGTCGAATCGAGAACTAGCGCTTTTGCTCCTGGTGTTGCATCGCCTAAAGGTTTGTGGGAGGAAAGTGCATTTGCGAAAGCACCGGATCACGAATTGGGTTGACAAAATGCTGCTGCTAGAGCGTCTGGCGCCGGAGCTGGACTGTTATCCAGTCGAGTTTTTCTCCAACGTGACCGCAAAGCTTCATCAAGCGGTCGTCGATATGTTCATGATCGTCATGAAGCACTCGTCGGACGGCTGGTTGCGACAGTAAGTGGATGCGCTAGTGTATTTTCTCATGATATCTCATTAACCACTGCTTTGTGTGCTTTGTCAGCCTACTGCTGAACGAATGGTTTGAAAGCGACCTGAGGAATATCGTTGAACGAGTCATTGAACTGCTCATGAATGATGGAAAATCCCTTCGAGGAGCGAACGAAATCACTCGGGAACTCCAGGCTTTTCTCAATTCTCAAGACAAGGAAGACGACTCTCAAGCTGGGGATCTCGAGCGAATGGCGACTGAGAAGATGCGAGTCTTCGCGCTGCAGCTTCTCGGAAAGTATCCGAGCGAGCCACCAGAAACCAAACTCTTGATCGCAGAGCAGCTCGTGCACGCATTCGAACTCGTGCCAAAGCCGGTTAAACGAGCAGGCGATGATGAAGAAACCGAGATCATCGACGTGCAAGACCAAGTGGTCGCAGAATTTGCACACGAGCTGAATTTGTCATCGACTCAGCACGCTCTAGAGAAGCTCCGACAAGAAGACTCGCTCGAAAACCACATTCGCCACGTGACACCTGCGAACGGCGAGTCGTGCCAGCGGATCCCAATTCGCATCGCCATCCATTTGGACCCGCTCGTGACAGCTATCAACGCGCAGCAACAGGTGCTCAAAGTCACGAACATCACCAACAGCAGCGCGAGCGTGCACGGCAAAGTGGCATTCTCCAGCAGCGACGGACTGCTGACGTTCACGCCGACCGTGGCGTTCGAGCGGAAGACCAAGTACTCTGTCAAAGTGCGCTGCGAAGAGATGCAGACGTGTCTTGGCGCGAGTCTGCGCGGCTTCGTCACGTTCCACTTTCGCACCACGTAGAGTCTTTGTGAAAGAACCAATTTCCACGTACGTATCCATTCTCTCCCACGAACGCGTGCTTAATAAACTATAATAACTACTACTACTACAACTACAACAAGCCACTCGTATCATATCAGCAACCACAAACAAACCATCAGTAGCTCACAAGCCCCTTCCTTCCTTACTTGCACCCTTCCCCACCGACGATCTTGAGGCACGCAGTGCCTTCAAAGATCGACATGAGGTTCACGGTGATCGCGAACACGAACACGAGCGCGAAGAAGCCGAAGAGCAACCCCGAGACGCGCTTGCTTGAGCCACCGTGAAGCTTCAGCGCCTTGGCCTCGCGCTTCTGCCGGGGCAGTAGCGGCAGCACCGCCAGGTTCAGGAACACGCGCATGCCGTACATGATGAAGAATGTGGACGCCACCTGCCAGCGCACGTGGGCCGAGTCCGTCTCAATGTCCTCGTCGTACACGTCGAAGGACGAGCCGATGTAGTTGGAGATCGCGATCGACATGGGGCCGGCGAGGTTGTAGACCGTGGTCACGAGCCCGTACGTGCTGCTCTCGAAGCCCGGCTCGGCGATCTCGACGATCACGAGGATGCGCACCATCATGGCGAGGCAGTCGAAGAAGCCCACGAGCTGGTCCTTCACCAGGTAAAAGTACATGTTGCGGTACACGTCGAAGACCGTGATGAGCACGCTGGGCAGGCCGATGGCGAGCCCCGAGAAGATCGCGAGCAGCATCGTCGCGCGCCAGCTCACGTTCAGCAGGTACTTGTGGGTCACGAACGAGCCCGCGGCGTACACGCCCGTGGTCGCGGACCGGAACAGGTTCTTCGTGAACGGGTCGGCGTGCAGCCAGTGCTGGTTGATCGCGTTCGCCGGCGACACGTCGAACGCAAAGCTGAGCTTCTGCAGGAAGCCGTAGAGCACGATCTGCCACGTCGCGCGCTGCTGCATGATCACCCAGAAGTTGTTCAGCTGACCCTGGAGCGACTGGCCCTTCTCGACCTTGCGGTCCTTCAGGTTGAACACAGTGGCCACGATCGCCAGCAGCGCCACGCTCGCCATGATCCAAAACACGTCGTTCACCGTGAGCGCGAACCTGAACTTGCCGTTGTAGAGCTTGCTGTTCATGCCGAGCGCGACGAGCAGCGTGCCCGAGAGCTCGCCCAGGAACCGCACGCCATAGACCGTCAGCTGCGCGCGGCCGCGCATGTGCTCGAACTCACGCTGTGCAAACTCCACCATGAGTCCGTCGCACGACACGTCCGCGAAGAGGTAGCCGATCGTGACGAGCATCAGCGGGATCACGTACTTGGGGCTGTCCCCAGCCGAGTCTTCGTTCACGACTGGACCGTCTTTGAAGAACCGGTGCGGCTCCACCACGGGGTTCAGCGCCATGACGCTCATGATCACGAGCACGCAGCACCAGCCGCCGATGATGTACGGCTTGCGCCGGTACCCGAACACGGGCATGCAGTCCGAGATGATGCCGAACACGAACTTGAAGTACCACGCGAACATGAGCAGCGTGTCGGTCGCGTTCGACTGGTAGCCCTCGAGCCCGAGGTAGATCTTGAAGAACGGGTACACGAGCCCCGGGAGGATGCCATTGAAGATGCCCACCGCGTAGTAGTTGACCAGCAGCCCCGCGTTCTCCCGGGAGAGCAGGTTCACGGGTCCGCCGGGACGCAGCGCGCCGGTTGTGCTGGGGTTCGGCGACGTGTACGGGTTCGCAGGCGCTTGTGTTCCTTGGACTGGAGGATTCGTTCCAGGAAGCCCCATCTGATGGCTCTGGCTGCTGTTCCGGCGCGCATTGTACGAGCCGCGTCTCGGGTTTGACGACTCGCGGAAGCGCGGCAACAGGTCCTGGCGCGGACTCTGCGTCTCCACGTACGGCGCCGTCAACAAAGCGTCAGCGTCAGTATCAGCGGCGACATCGTCGTCAGCGCCGCCGGTCACTTTCGCGCCGGCATCCTGGACGCGGTGCTGCTGCTGTCCGGTCACGCGCTCGTCATCGCCCAGGATCGTCACGGGGCTCAGCGGCACGTTCTTCATCGCCTGTCGACCGCTCAGTCAGTCACGTGGCCTTACGAGGTGCGTGCGAGAGAAGCGAATGAGCCCACAAGAAAGGTGGCGCGCGTGTGTTACCGGACCCACGCGCGCACATCATCTTCTTCTTCATACAAAAACAGATAAGTATAGGTACAGCTGTACCAGCTGGCTTGGTATAAATATAGGTACCTCCTTTTATTATTTCGTCGATGTCTCGGCGCTGGGTACATAACAATACACTGCCAAAAAAAACATCAGTGAAATAATATTAGCACTGGCGCGTATGACGTATCGTAGGTTCTGATGATGAGGCGAATAACGCAAGGTGTCAAAATGGAGATGGTAAAGAAAAGGAAGTATGCTGTTTGATAGGAGTGAAGTGAGAGTGCTGAGAGTGCCACTGAAAGGCGTAAGTCGACACGCCTGGCTTTTAAGTCTACAGGAGTGACGACTTTGTGAAGCCAACCAGTTTTCTTGAAGCAGATTTTCATCGATTTTTCGAGTGACGCGATGATAAAAAAATTGACCCTTTTTCAAAGTTGAATCCTATTGAGATACATGATCAAAAAATTGACTGCTGGTAAAAGCTGCTAAAGTTAGATGCTCGTATCACAAGTGGAATGGCAAACAGCGTGCATGCGCTAATCGGTTTTTATCCGTCGTCAAAAAGTGTGCAAAACGTATCGCTCGCATTTTTGTAAGGTGAAGGTCTTAAGTCGACAGAGAGTGGGATTTGCGGAGCTGTACCACCGTTTGTGGCATTTTTGTAATTTACAGAATAGAGCATTCTTTCGTAAAATTGATTTATCAATTTTACGAAAATAGGACATTTGCAGAGTTTACCGGATTAGACATTGTAGCCGTACTTAAGAGAAGGGACGAGAGAGTGAAGATACTGAGGCCCTGTTCCTCTTTCGAAGCGATACCAACCAACCAAACCGACGCTCACTTGCTCATTTTGGATCAGCATAATGTACGCATACTGTTCTGTGCATTGTACCTCAACTTTATTCAATGCGTACAATTGAAAGCTTCTCGAAGACTTCAACAATCGAGGTGGAGTTCTTGTGCCGCCCCTTGCTCGAAGCAGATCACGAGTGAAATAAAACACTGAAAGTATTCCCATAAAAATAACATAAAAGCGAGCAGTTTTAGCAGAGGAAGCTGCGAAACTTGATAAGGACATTAGAGGTGTTTAGCAAAACCGTATCTACATTTTCGGGTTATGTGGACCACTTATACTCTAACACATTCCGAAAAACCCAGTCTAAAACACATTTTCTGTTCACAATGACTTTGTGAACTGTCAGAAAATTGCTCATATTTACTGCTGGTGAACTGACTTTTACAGTCGTGAATTTCTGCTAAACGTTAGCCCAGGTCATGTCAAAACGCGCCACAGTGTACGATGCAGATGTTGTTTGCAAAAGCAACAGCAAAGCACTCCGACAAAGAAATGGGAGAATGTCAATACGTGTATGAAAACTTATTGTCAGCATGTGTAAATAATGACACGATGTGTGTGAAATTGACAAATTAATTGTGGCACCATAATGACAACACGTGTATGAAATATCCACCCAAAAGGCAAACTGTGTATGACAGTGGTGGCTCATTTCCACCACACGTTCCAAGAGCCCTGCAAGCAGGTTTCGCGGTTTCAACCCAAACCCATAGTAAGCCCCTCAGGCCACGTGCAATCCAAGGCGTAAGCAACTGCTTTGAACGATTCATACCCATTTTTGCGGCTGAGGGGCATGTGAGAAGGATGGAAGACGAAAGCGACGGATGCGCGCTCGGCGAGGACCTGATCGTAGGGAAGGTCTTTGAGACTGCATCAGACGTACTTCACGCGGTCCAAGACTACGCACTCGCGGAAAGCAAGTCTGCGAAACTGAGCCGACACAGCGGTATAAACTGTCGCGTTATCTGCACGTCAGCGGAGTGCAAGTTCCTCGTCCAAGTGTTTCGGCAGCGTCGTGAAGACAAGATGTGTGGAAGATGGTACATCTCTTCTGCTGACCTGGAGCGCGTTAACTGCGTCTCGACTGCCAGGCCGACGAAGCGCCAAACCATTCAGCTGCCAACTTTTCCCAGTGCTGTACATGCGTCTACAAGCGTCCCGACGGCGGTGCTCATCGATCAAGTGCAAAAGCGAGATGGTATATCGTTGGTTAAGAAGAAAAGGACAGTGTATTGTGATATAGTGGATGCGGGTTTTACTCCGCACCCGGGCTAGACACGGTGGTCCTGGTGGCGCGTTGCCCGGTTTTCTTTGCTTTGGAGATCCCTGACAGCAGTCAAGAGGTGGGGCTTCTTCAGGGTTCTTGGTCAATACCTCACACCGTGTACCCTTTAAGTTCTTTGAATCTGAGCAATACTTGAACGAACTCAATTCTCACCACAAACTTTCCAGACTTTAGAAAATACACGCACAATGCACACAGCAGACAGGCACTCGGGTTTGACCTTTTTGTTTTTCGGTCTGTGATCAAAGACCTTTCGGGTGAAACGTAGTATCTCAACTGGGCGTCATCTCACGCTACCCGGGCCTCGCGTCAACCTCGGGGACCTCGAAGGGACATCGGGAATTCCAAAGAACTCCCAAAGACCTCGGGGATCCAGGGGACGGTTGTCGATCGGGGTGTTTAGCCTGAGACTAAATAGAGTCAACCACCAAGTGGGTGGGACAGGGTGACTGTATATATACTTAATTAAAACCAGTTTTGGCTGAGCACGGCTTTTTCACTAAACAGGAAGAATTGATTTTGTACGAAATAGGCAGATAGTTTTGATGATAATGGACAGCCCTACGAACTACGTTTTTTCCCGTGTTTTTCATCGGGGGATTGCCAAGTTTGCCCAGATATATGTATACCTGGTTAATTTGGAACAGAAAAAGGGATGTGTGGAACAGAAAAGGGGTATCGCCCTGCGGGAGCAAAAATAGAGTGACTTGACTGTTGTGACAAACTGAGATCCAGCAACAAATCTGTATAGTTTAGGGTGATTTTTGAGGAGTGATAAACATTTGAGGCTCATATTCGCTGGCCCTCCGCAGGAGCTTAGGGTTTCACACACATTAACATATGCTCGCACCGAAGGTACGATTAGTGTACATGATGGTAGCGGTCGCGCCGGCAGGCGCTTTAGAGTACCCGTGTCGTTTAAAACCCTCTCGTAGATAGCGCGAAGCGCGTTGTATATTTTGTATAGGGTGTAGAAAAGAGCCATATCGTCCACTTTTTATGCGGATATACAGCCAAGTGTAGAATAGATTTTGCAATTTGTATACAATTTGTATATTCAGTTTGCCACAGCTGTTTCTCCAAAAAAATCACAGCGCGTCGCCTGCGGCTAGCTCGCCTGTATTGGTTGCTGAGCTTCGCTCATCGATGTCTGCATCCAATGCAGACATTTATAGCTTCGGCGAAGTGCCGCAAAGTTCGAGGTGTTTTCGTCAATGTTGTGGCCCATAGTATACAACAAAGTATAGCTGGATAAAAACCTGGCTTCTTGCTTTACTGCTTTGATATTTTGCTTTGGTGTTTTTGTGACTAATGACGATCATTTTGTTGCAAGTGGCAATTTCGTTTGAACCTTGTATTTCTTGTATTTCTTGTATTTCTTGTGTGCAGCGAGTTGCCAGTTCATTATCGCTTCACCTTTGGACCCTCTTGTTGAGCTCTGACTTCTTGCGGCCGCCGGAGCTGTAGAGCATTCCAGATCCCAGATCGTCGCTTCTCTTCAGTTGGAGCTTGGACTTGTTCTACTGTAATACTCGCAGCTTCTGTCTGCATGCTTCAAAGAGCAGATCATGTGAAAAAATCAACATTGCATTTCCGTTTGCTACACTGAACGCGGACTGTAGCAATTAGTTCTTCACATGAGCTTTACTGAATACAGTACCTCTCGGGACTTTCCCGTCGTGTTGCTTAGGCTGCTGCAAGAGGTGATCATGCTTTGTGTTTTCATTTCGCACGCACAAGCTTCCAGCATACTCGTCGGAAAGTCAGTATTTTACGCTTTGAAGAGCTGCACATCTCGACTGGTGAGGGCATGGCTGATGGATGCAACAGTGTCCCTGAACTTTATGAGGTCTTGACTGATGAATCTGTCTTGATGTTGGGGGATCCACCAAGTTATGTCGAAGTTGAAGTGCTTTCCGTTTGCGTAGTTATTTAAGATTATACGGTAAGGCTGTGTCCAGCGCATGCACGTCACCTTCTTCGTTCCCATTTTATCAGTTTCCACCAATCACACTGTGAGGGAATCCAAACCAGCGTAATGATTGGTTTAAAATCAGCGTTGATGTCTCTTCGCATGCATTTTCGAAAGCTGCCCACATTTTTCAGTCGTCACAAAAAAAGAAAGCAGAGCCCAAAGCGCTGATCAAGAAGAGCGACTCAGGCGACTGAAGAATGATGGCGGCGGGCGCGTCCATGCGCGACTTTGAGGCTGCGCAGGCCGAGGCGATGGAGCTGCTGCTGCAGCAGTGCGTCGACACCGCGACCAACGAGCTGCAAGGTGCGGTAATAATCTATCATGTTTGTACAAATGAGCAGCGCTGTAGCTTTTTCTCAGTGATGAATTATCAGGAGCTGTGTTTTGGCTCAACCTGTGAGGAGGAGATGCTAATGGATGTGCGTGTGCTTGTGTATGCGATTATGCGTATCCTCCTTGATGCAATGATGATGAACAGTGAGTCCGCGTGAGAGCGCTGCGCACACTGCGTCGCTGATGGATCTGCTGGCGCAGAGCTGCGAAGACGCGAGCGCGATGGTGCAGGACATGAGCTACGAAGACGTCGCGACGAGTCTCGCGCACGCGATCAGTGCTACGCAGGAGAGCCTACGCAACGTGCGCGAGAGTGTGGGCGAGATTCTGGACGACCCTGACAAGATGCGCACGCTGTGCCAGAATCTGCAGTCGGCCGACCACCCGCTGATGCTTGAAGCGATGGCAGGAGGACCACCTCAAGCGCCTGGCAATGCTTCCACGGCAGTTGTAAGCAAGAATTCCACTTCGACAGAGCTCGCTGTGGCTACAGATGAAGAGAACGTGCGCAACATGATGGCGTTTGCAGACAACATGTGCGGCGTGCTGGACGACGCGCTCAGTACGATCACAAAGGACGAGCTCACGCTTGCGGCGCAGCTGTCGCTCGGCATTGCGCAGAAAATGCTCGAAGCAGGTCAGTCGCTGTTTGTCTCTCTAGGCGACGAGGAACGCCAGAAGCTACGCGATGACCAGGCAGATCGGATCACAATCGAAGAGCTCCCAGATGACGCAGACGAAACAAGCAAAACTGCTGCGCGCCGTCGCCGCGCGCGTTCGATGCAGAAGCAGAAGCAGCGCAGCTCAAAGCACACTGCAGCGCTGCGCACGTACGTGGAGAGCATGATGTTGAAAACGCGGGAGCGTGCAACCGAGCATCCATATTTAGCTGGAGCGCTAGCAACAGCCAGTTTGCCATTTGTTGGATTTGCCGTAAGTGGTTGTACAGCGATGTTGTTACGCATTTTACTATGCCAAACCTGACGGCTTTGTGTTATGTACGTAGATCCCGGTTGCGAGCGTCGTTGGCGTCGGGCTCATGGTCGAGAAGTACTACCCGGAGCACGCGTCGCTGACGGTCGAGATGCTTTCCAACTTTGTGCAGATGACGAAGCTCTGGATCCTGCTGATGAAGATCAGCGCGCGGCAGCTCAGCGTCGTCGCGCGCGAGTGCTTCAAGTCTTGGTACGAGTACGCGTCCACGCACGGCTTTGTAGCCACGGGCGTGGAGCTCGCGTCCACTTCGCTCAGCGTCGGCAGTCTCTGCGTCTCTCGCGTGTACCAGAGCGCGGTCTCGTACGCCACAAGCAGCAGTCAAGTGGGTTAGTCGTCACCGGCAACAGCTGCTACGACGAAGTTACTTGAGAGCGTCACGAGGTCTCGTGAGTGTGTGGCTTGGCTCGGAGAACGGACTTTTCCCATGAAAGAGGTAATAATTTATGGCAAACGTGAGTGAAAGGTGTCACTTTTGCACTTTTGTTTTGTTTCTTCAAGCGCATCGTGTGGGTCGCCGAACAGAATTGGATATCCTGTTTTCTTCCGTGATGCGCGATCTAAACAGTCCGGAGCTATTAATGGTCAGTCATTTCTGATCCCACCGATTCACTCACACATGTAAGTTTGTCATCACACACCTTCGTAGCTTTTAAGCCTGCAGCATTCAAAGTGTGTTTAAGCAAGCCATGGGGACAAAGCAGAGCAAGCTGAAGAAAGAGCTGATGATGCTGAAAGAGCAGGCAGCGCTCACGAAGACCAAGCATGACGCAGAAGTGGAGGTGCTGAAGAGTGACAAGCGTGTGCTCGAGTTCAAGCTCAACGTGCTGCAAGAACTGGTATATGCTGTGCATCTAGCCCTGATCTGAGAATCAGTACCCCCTGCACAATATACTTTGAAGGACTGATGGGTTATAAATCGTTGTGGTGCTGGCTTCAGACTGCTCAGGCGCAGCTGGAGGCTGAGAAGGTGACCCAAGCGGCGCTGGAGAGCGAAGAACGCATGAAAGCGCTCAAGTGGGAGCTCGTGCGCAAGCTCACAGTGTCCACTAGTGGCTCGTCAACCACTTCATCGTCTTCACAAGCCACTGGCCGCCCGCCAGCTACTTCACTCGCGGCGTCCGAGTCTGCGTCGCCGAGAGTCGCGCTGACCTGGAAACTGAGAGACGGGGTAGCACTTCACCGCTCCTCCTCGACAAAGTTGTCCACAGATTTAAGGTCTTCAGCAAAAACAACAAGATCCCACGCCCAGAGCGAACCAGCGATGCCGCACAAGCAGACTCTGAGCAGACAAGAGCCGACACCAAAATCAAAGCCCCAGGACTCTGGAACAGAACAAGGCGATGCCAGATCTGATGCAAAACCGGAGAGTAGCAAACCAGCGAGTAGCAAGACTGACAACAACAACAATGAGGAGAAAGCAGAGCCTGAGACTGCTACAACGGCTCTCCAGTCCGTCTCGGCGCCGTCGTCCTCGCCATCGTCTGAGGATGAATCCCGAAGCAAATATCCGGCGCTGTCGAGGAAGAAGTCGACCCAGGGACTCGATGCCAAGCCTGCGTCACAGAAGCGCGAAGCGACAAAATCGCCGTTCTCGCATGACGCAGACAGGAACAGCAGCAGCAGCGAGCCTGAGAGTGGCGACAAAGCAGCCAGAGGAGCTGCGAAAGACCTGAAGCACCACCATAGTACTGGGAAACTTGGTGGCGAGAACAAGGAGCTTTCGTTCTCCGAAGACGAAGCGTCCAGCTAACGAACGTGGCTGAAAGAGACCAGGAATTTGGCTTGATAGCAAATTCCTTTCACCACGGAACTCTATACATTTAATACAAGAAAACTAGTGTTTGCTATTATTTATCTGGGAGGTCGATGCGGAGAGGACTGGATGGACTGTCATCCTTCCCACACTCTTTCCTAAATTTCTAGAACTGCATTGAATGTGTTTGCTTCTATTTGCTCTTGATGATGATGATACAAGAGCAGTGAGGGACATAAAAAATTACGCGTCGACGTCAAAGCACTGGCGGCATCGAGGCTCGTACAGGTCGCTCCCGCCGATCAACTGTAGAAGAAGACAATGCAATGGTAAAAAAAGTGATGGGTTATATAGTTCGCATTCGGGAATGAGAAGTTTGTGATGCAAACAACACAACGCACCTCAACGGACTGGTCCGCCACGATACGTCTCGTGAACGCTGCAGGTTGAAAATGTCGGGACGCAAAGAGCTATTTAGGTTCACCAAGCGAAATTGGATCTTGCGTGAGACTAAATGGCTTGAAACACGTACCGGCATCGTGGCCGCAGACCGTGCAGACAGCATTCAGCTTGATGACGTTCTCTGCTGCTGGGATCAATTCGCAGACCGACCCGAATGGCTACACACAACACAGCAATGGCACATTAGCATCCACAAACATCGTTTCAACGCCGAAGTTTCTTACAACTGAAGAGAGCTATGGAGCGCTTACCTTTCGCTCAAACGTGCCGTCCAATGCCGCGACGATGACCACTTTGCCTGCATTCGCCGCTTCAAGACAGAACTCCACAAGCTGTGCCATCAACAACAGATTTAGTTGCCAGCAATGTCAGTCTACAATAGCCATTGCCCAAGCATTGCTCCAGTGGCATGGAAGCAATTAGAGGACGTACGTCTGGGAAGAACTGTCCTTCGTCGATGCCGATCACGTCCGCGTTTGCGAGGTACGGACGCACTTCCGACAGGCGCGTCACGGGCTTGGCTTCAAAGAGCATCTTGTCGTGCGTCGAAAGCTTCCTGGTACACGTTAAGAGCATCATATAGTAAGCACCACATGCGCGCACACAGCAATGGCAGAGTTGCGCAATGCAGAGTTGCGCAATGCACACTCACTCTTCCGAGTAGCGCGTGTCGTTCTTGTACTTGATGACGAGGCACTGGAGCTTGGCGTGGGCGAAGCGGCGCACGCGGCGGATGAGCTCCGTGCTCTTGCCGCTGAACATCGGGCCAATGATGAGCTGGAGGTGACCGGGCACGGTGCGCATGGTGCTTGCCTGGCTGATTGGATTGACGGGCAAAGCGCTCGTTCTCTCCTTCCAAATTGTGTCAAATGGACAAATGGGTCTTGTGGACGAGCGTGTGCTCCCCGCCAAAAAATATCGATATGTTGTTTAACATTTTTGGCGCGCTATTTGATTTGTGGTAAGAGTGGGAGGATGGTTGTCAAAACAACTGCCACATTAAATTCGGGGCTAAAATCAGGATACTAACCCTAATTTAGTATTCATCACAATTGTGCTGCTCAAACAATGCACATAACAGTGTGACACCGTAAATTAGGGTAGTGAGGCTCCAGATGGCCTAGTTCAGTCGCCAAACCAGGATCAAACCTTTTTCATCAATCTGCTTGGTCGATTGGCATTTAGAAAGCACACTCAGAAAGCAACACACAGATAAACAAGATGGTTGGTGAACAAGAAGCCGCGCGCAAGAGCTTTTTCGTCGTGTGCGTGCCTGCGGACGGCGACAAGCAGCTGGAGGAGTGGGCCGTGGTGCTCCCCGACGACAAGGAGGCGCAGATCGGCTGCCTCACGGACCGCCTGCGCGCGCACTTCAAGCAGAGCGGCAATGGCAACTCGACGGCGGAGCAGCAGGAGATCTTCAAGAAGCAGTTGTTGAGCCAACTGCCCAAGGGCCAGACCATGACCGACGACATGCTGCAGATGATGCTCGGCATGGACAGCCTCGTGGACTCATTCCCGCTCATGCTCAACACGCGCGCCGTGAACCACGTGGGCGTCAACATGTACGTGGACGACAAAGGCACGGCCAAGGGGCTGCCGACCAACGTGCGCGCGTCCGCGATCGCGCAGGCGTGCGGTAAGATGATCGAAGTGCGCGGCGACGCGTTCATCGCGCGCGTGTTTGACAACGGTACGTCTTTGATGATTGGTGTATGCGGATGTAAGGTGCAATGTGTGATACCAGCCTGCTGACTCTCGAAAATGCTCGCTTGATTGCCGTTATTTACGTAGACGACGACTTTGTGCGCATGGACTTCCGCGTGTCCGAGGTGTTGATGGACGCCGACTGGATCAAGATCGGCAAGGAGCAGAGCGCTGCGGGCGCGTCGCCGGCGACCATGTCGTCGTTCTCCACAGTCTCGACAGCCAAGAAGACGCTGCCGACTGCGGTGCACGTGTGCGGCGCCGCGATGTGCTCGGCGAACGCGTCGCTGCGCTGCTCGCGCTGCAAGAACCAGCACTACTGCAGCGCCAAGTGCCAGAAGGCGGACTGGAAGATCCACAAGCTCTCGTGCACGAAAGCATAATAAGGAAGGGACGGGATAGCGCAGTGTAACAATGATAGAGACAAAGAGACGAGGGGATTGGGCTCAGCCAACCATTACACAGGAAAGACATCACTTTGTTGTGCATGACGGATCTTCCAGCCATTCAGAAATGTGGATATTTGAGTCAAGATGGAAAGAATTGGTCCCTCCTTTCAGAAAAAAGAAGTGTCCATGTAATGAGCGAACGCCTCTTCACGAAACAGCTGAATTGATCTTTCCCTTTACAAATGTTTTAAACCCCCTTACACTCTATTTTTAAGATTTCATCAACAATAAACTCGACAGAAAAACCTTCTTATAGCAGGTATAAATACGTTTATTTCTAGATGAAGCAGATTTGAAAGGGCACTTTCTGAATAGCTCTGCTTGAATTAATCCACAGTAAGCGCTCACTCAAAAAAGGAGCTCTTCACTTGATCGACGGACGAAAATGGAGCGAGAATAGCACACGCGAAGCGGCACGCCAGCCAGCCCCAGAGGCTCGCTCACACAATCGCAGCTCAGTTCGTCGGGAACTTTCTACCAGTCCAGTAGTAACACAGCACACGCGATCAGCATGCCCGTCCGCAGACAGAGATCGAGTGATTGAGAGCGAGAGGGCTTCTCTGTCCCCATTCCCATTCCCATCGATCGCCACACGCACACGTCTCGCAACGCACCTGAAAAATACACCAACCAACCAACGCGCGAGCAAAGGGAACGAGCGGCTGTCGATGCAGCGTCGACGTTGTTGTGTGATGATGACAATGACGACTGTGACGACAACAATGAACAAGGCCGTGGCGGTGCTGCTTGCGCTCGTGTGTAGCTCTTCGTACGCGCAGACGCTGACAGGCGCGAACAACACAAGCACAGGTAATGGTACAAGTTCCACCAACAATTCAACATTATCGCAGGCGCCAGAGGGGCACAGTGCGGGCATGGGCGACCTGGCGCTGCCGTCCGCTGGCCCTGTCGGTGGTGATGCTTCTGGCGGCGGCGAAGCAGCAGCAGACAGCAGCAGCCACGCGATGGCGCTGAGCTTGCAGGTGACGATGCTCTTCGTGGTGTTCCTGCTGCTGCTCTGCGTCGGCGTCTGCTGCAGCCTCCAGTCGCTCTGCCGCAAGTACAAGTGCTGCTCGAGTGTGTACGGTCACCGGGACTCGAGCTTCGACGCCATAGTCTCGCGCTCCGGCAGCTGCTTCCGCGAGGACCTGCTCAACGACGACGAGCTGCTGCGGCTCTGGATCTGCTGGTACTGCGACTTTGCCAACTACGAGATGAAGACCGCGTGCGCGCTCTGCGGCCACGACAAGAAGCAGAAGGACTTCTCGCAGAGCCCCGGCTGCAAACCCTCGGTCGTGCGGCCCGCATCGCTCTATGCGGCAGCGGCGGCGTCCGCGGGGCTCTCGTTCTCGTCCGCCACGTCGTCGTCCACGTCGTCTGCGTCATCTTCCTCTGCGCTGCATCGCGCGGGAGCCTCCGCGTCGCCACCAGTGTCAACTTCGTCGTCATCTTCGTCCTTCTCGTCGCACTTTAACCCGAGCTTCTTGGTGCACACGCCGCTCGAGCCGCTTCCCGAGTCGCCGTCGTCCACCAACCGCTCGGGGGTCACGCTCTCGACGCCGCCAGGGTCGCCCCCGTCATCGCCATTGTCGTCGTCATCAGCGTCAGTGCCAATACTGGTGATCTCAGACAACCAATCCAGCCTGTTAAGCCAGTCAACCCAGCAACAACAGCAACAACTGAGCTTCTCGGACACGCTGGTCCGACGGAAGGAGTGGCAGACGAGGCTCAACGAGCACAGCCAGACCGTGTGGACGCGGAATATGGACCACCTGCTCGCACCTGGTGGGTCTATCTCCATGACCATCGACGAAGGACACTCGTATCATCAGCCCTTCGACCTCCACAAGCCGAGCCTGAGCTCCCCGTCGTCCTTCTCGTCGTCGTTTCCGTCCCCATCGTCGTCCATCGAGCCGATCGTGCAGGCCACGGCGTTCGTGAGCCGCACTGTCAACAGCACCAGTCTCCCGTCCAACAACGAGGCAGCGATGCATCTCCTGCGTCGCCAGAGCCAAAACCAGTCTCAACACGGCGTGGTCTACCTCGAGCCGGCAGAGAACGCGCTGGTGTACGCGTCGCTCGAAGCGCAGCGCACGGACCCGAGCAACCTGTCCTGCGGCGTGTACCCGCACGCAGTCGAGTCGGTCCGTGAGCTGTCGTTCCCGGAGAAGCACCGGTGGTTCATGCAGGAGACGTCGTCGATCCTCAACGTGCGCTGGAACTCGCCGTCCATGAGCAACGGCGACCTGCTGCTCGTCGTGCCGCGCGACGACCTCCTGCGCGCGACCGTGCAGGGGCTCATGCGGGTCTCGTCAAAGCAGCTGCACCGCCCACTGCGCGTGCAGTTCATGAACGAGCCAGGGATCGACGCTGGCGGGATCGTGCGTGAGTGGTTCCAGCTCGTGGTCGCCGAGTTCCTGAACGACACCCACGGACTCTTCCAGTGCGTGCACACAAGCGAGGACGGCATCGCGTACACGATCAACCCGAACGCGTCGATCGCAGTGGACGAATACCTGCTGCAGCTACGCGCGTTCGGACGGCTACTGGGGAAAGCGCTGCTGGAGGGTCACTTGGTCTCTGCGCCACTGACGGATGTCATCTTCAAGCACATTCTCAGTGCTCCGATCTCGTTTGCTGACCTCCAGGCAGTCGACAGCAAGCTCGCGCACAGTCTGCAGCTGCTGTGGGAGACGCCACTGACCGAGGGTGACGACGAAGACGATGACGACGACCCGTACGCGCTGGACTTCTCGATCTACCACACAGCGATGGGCACCGTGGACCTCAAGCCGGACGGACGCAACATCAAGGTCACGGAGCGCAACAAGAAGGAGTACGTGATGCTCTTTGTGCAGTGGCATTTGACGAACTCGGTGAGCGACGAGATCGGCGCGCTCGTGAGCGGCATCTACGACGTCGTGCCCGTGCATCTGCTCGCGCCGTTCGACTACAAGGAGCTGCGTCTGCTGCTCTGCGGCTCGCCCACGATCAACGTGAACGACTGGGAGAAGCACACCGTGGTGCTGGGCAAGAAGTCGCGGTCGCTCGTGAAGTTGACCACCTGGTTCTGGCGCATTGTGCGCTCGCTGCCGACTGCCGAGCAGGGGCGGATTCTACAATTCGCGACCGGGTCTGCGCGTGTCCCCATCCAGGGCTTCAAGGCGCTGACCGCCAGCGATGGACGCCTGTGTCCCTTCACGCTCAACTGTCTCCCGAAGACCGAGTGTGCCTTCCTGCGCGCGTTCACGTGCTTCAACCGCCTCGACGTGCCGCTCTACCGCAGCGAGAAGGAGCTTGAGCAAGCGATCGCCATGCTGCTGCAGATGGACGTCACGGGCTTCTCGCTTCAATAGTAGAAACGAAAAACAATAGAAAATGGTTTTAGAAAAGAGTAGAAATTGGTTCGTAGACATAGTGGAAATTGGTGGCATGGATTTGATTTTGATGCACACAGTATTTAATTAATAGGAAGCCAAATGAAGCAACATGCAAGAAGTTTCAGCCATTTAAGAACGAAGATTGAATGGATTCGTTAATTAACAACGACGTGAACTCATTTGAAGCACATGTATCAACACCAACCAACGACTTGCCACTACCTGTGTGTGAATGTGTCGTCAACATGCACCTATCCATTTTCCATACAAAGAGACGCAACACCAAACTCAGCTCACAGCGGCAGGATGCGGTCCACTTCGCTCTGCGCCACGCCGACGTCCAGCAACTTCTTGCGCGCGAGCGCCGTCTCGTACACGACCTTGATCTTCTTCTCCTCGAGCTCCTGCATGAGCTTGTCGCACTGCAGCTGGAAAAGCGCGTGGCGCTGCTCGCGCTCTTCTTCGCAGGCGCGGAGAATCGCCTGCAGCTCTTCTGGGTGGTGGTTCAGCTGCTGCTGCTGCTGCTTTTGCTGCTTCTCTGGGCTTTTATAGACGACAAGCTGCGTGGTCTCCTTGGTGCTAGTGGTGGTGGTGGCTCTCGTCACCTTCTTCAGTTGCAGCGGCTGCTCGCGCTTCTTCTTCTTCTTTTCCTCCTCTTGCTGCACCTGCTTCGCCGTCTTCTTCGGCTCCGTCGCCTGCGTCTTCTGCTTCTTTCTCGCGCTCGCTGGCGACGAAATCGGCGCACTGGACGCCGCAACTGCTTCTTTCTGCACACCCGAGGTCTTCCGCTTTGGCGCGATCGACGGCTTCTCGACTGACCGAGTAAGCGCAGGAGAGCTCGCTCGCTTCGGTGGCGTCACTGCTTTGGCAGCAGCAGACATAGTCTTCGTGGGAGTAGCAGTCTTACTTGGAGTAGTCTTCGCGGTCTTCGTTGGAGTGGTCGACCTCGTAGCGGGAGTATTCTTCGTTGGAGTGGAAGCCGCTGCCTTCGTTGGAGTAGTAGCCGTCTTCGTCATAGTTGGTGTGGTCGAAGCCGACGGCAGTGCTGCTGCTGCAGCAGGCATCTGCTGGACTGGAGTGCCGAGCGGTTCGCTGTCTTCGTCGCTGTCCTGCTGCGTTCGGCGCTGGTGGATGCGCTTGAACTGCTTCGGTGGAGACGCCGATGTAGAAGACGATGGTGGGGCCGCCGGCGGCGTCGCTCGCTGTTCTGTCTCGGACGACGTCTCTGGCTCTGGCTCATTCTCCTTGGTCTCTTCGTACTCATCGCGCACTACAGTGTTGCTGTTGGTAGCAGCAGCAGATCGAGAAGACGCCTCGTTGTTGCCTTGCACACTGGTAGTATTCGTGGTGCTAGTAGCGCTTGCAGTAGGGTCCGCCTCGTGCACTGGGCTCATTGTGTACAGCTCCTCCGGTTGCGAGCTCGTAATCTCTTCAAACCGGCTGCCATTCGCAGCACTCTCTTCGTCAGCATGCAGCTGCTGCTGTCGCTGCGTGGACGCCACCGCAATCGAAGCGCCATTCGTAATCACAGCAGGCTGTCGACTGCTGTTAACAGCGTCACGCTGCTGCTTCTCTTTGCTCACGCCGGCGTCGTCCGTGCTCGTTGTCGTGTCACTCTTACCACCGTCATCTTCATCGCCCTCATCGCTCTCATCGCTGCTGCTGCGCTGCGTAATATCCACGACCTTCGAGGCCGCGGTCTCGTTATTCGTCGCTGCGAACGCCGGCGCAAGCTCCTTGTAGTGTCTGCACAGCTGGTTCACGTTCGCATCCACGTCCTTGCCGGCCGTGCCCTGCAGGAACTTGGGCATGAGCGCGGTCTCTTCGAGCCACTTCTTCGCGGCGTGGAAGCTCTTCTCGATCATGCCGACCTTGGCGTAGATATCCATGTCTTTGCGGTGCGTGATGTCCTCGGCCTTGAGCAGCGCGTTGATCTCGCGGCAGAGCGCCAAGCGGCCGCCGTGTTCGCCCAGTGCGAGCGACGCGCGCGCCGCCCAGCGCGAGTAGTTGCCGGGGGTCGTGAGCCACGCGAGCAGCACGTCGAGCGACGAGCGCGAGTGGCGCGACACGTTGTCGCTCTGCCAGCGGTGGCTCTTGCGGCGTCCGGGCCCGTCCAGCGTGTTGCGTCGCGGCGTGGTGGCGCGGCGCTTGGGCGGCATATAGCGGTGTGAAGGAAGCGGTCGGAAGATGAGATGGGTGATGCTGCGATCCGCTTTCTGTTGTTTTTGTATGGGCGGGCGAGGTTGCGGAAAGGGATACAAACACGGGAGCAAAAACAGAATCTACAGGACGATCGAGTGTTGGCGCGACATCAGACGACATTCGGAAGACATTTGACAAAGAAAGTTAGCCCAGAGGTGAATCATGATTCACGCTTCATGTCCGAACCTTCAAGGTATCATTAGCGAGACTCGAAATTGGACATCCACACATTCCAACACTTCCCGATTCGGCGTTTGTCGACTTTGCCATCCGAATCTCCAGCTCCGACTAAGGTCTGTTACCTGACGACACTCTGCGAGCGAGAGCTAGAAACGTGGCGGACGATCTCGACAGACGCGCGTCAGAAGTCGATCGACCATTGCTCCCTCCTCCCAAGGTCTCTGGGAACTAACAAATCTTGCGTGTGGCCACATTGAACAGGTTGAACCAACTGTTTTTTTCAAGACGATGTGTAAACGTTGTCGAACAAAGTTCTGTCATGGCAACCTCGTTCAATGGTGTAAACACTTTAATTACCCAAATACATACCAAGGAGAGAGCAATACAATGCCCCTCCACCTTGTTCTTCTCCAATACATAGACGCATCATATCTCCCAGATTCACGCTCTCTCACTCTCTCTCTCTCTCATGGGAGCCGCGCCACCAGTCGCACTGCCGATGTGAACGTGGCGAGCGCAAATCCTTCTTCGCCCGTCGCGGACGCCTGCGGCATGAAGCTGCTGAGGATCGCCAGCTGCGAGAACACGTGCAGACACATGGACGGTGACGACACGAGCACGAACGCCAGGATCGCACGCAGGTCGTCTGCATTGCTAGAGTCACAAAACAAGAGCACCAAACGATTAGATGGTGGTCCTCGTATCAAATACACACGGTGGGGAAACCAAATGGTACGTACATGTTGATCTCTTCGTTCGAGGGCTTGACAGGTTGCTGCGCGTAGTAGGCTTTGATGGTCACGTCGATCTCGCGGCAGATGCTCGCGAGTGTCTCGATCTTGACCCAGGGCGACCGGATGCTCGCGAGGTTGTTCATTTTGTAGATCACGCCCGCGTACTGGCGCACAGCCTGCTGGCGACTCGCCTCTGGGGACGCGGTGTCTGCTACTGCCCCCGACGGCATTCCTGGTTGCCAGTTGCCATCGAGACGGAAAACTGGCGCGATGCCAAAGTCCGCCGGAGGGTTCATGCGCTTCAAGCCCGCGATGTCTTGCATGATCGAGTCTTCGATTTTGAAAGCGCCGACGTAGAGTCCGTGCAGCGTCGGCTGGAGCAGCTCAAAGAGCACCGCGATGACGCAGCGGCGCACGTACTCCTTCCACTTGGTCAGGAACGCGTACTTGAACATGAGCAGCTGCACCAGGATCGATGAGAACAGTAGAATGTCGGCCGACACGAGCGGCAGCACGTCGGCGACCTGGTGCACCTGGTACTGCGCGACAAAGTTCTCGTACAGCAGGAAGAAGATGCTGCGGAAATCCTTGAGAAGCTGGCCGAGCGAGTGGTTCATGACCTTCCCCATGTTGAATCCGTTCCTCTGCGGCACGCTCGAAACCAGGATCGCCTGCAGGTGGTGTTCGATACACTTGTGGATCTCGCGCTCAACCTTGCGCGACGCGCAGTACTTCATCTGCTCTTCGAACTTTTCGTCCGCTGCTTTCGCCATGTAGTCGCTCTCCTGGGGCGGTAGCTCAGCGAGTACCTGGGTCCAGAGCGTCGCTGATGCGGCAGGCGGTTGCCGGAGCTCTAGCAGACTCGCCTCGATCACCGCGTCCAGCTTGTCTGTCATTTGCGCCATCGCGTCCACGTTCGGGTTCCACGTCTCCTGCCTCACAGTGGTCGACGTGATCCACTGGCCGACACGCTCTGTGATCTGCTGCTGACGCAGGCGCGTGATCTCACTGAGCGCAGCTTTCTTTCGCAACCATTGCTCATCCGTGTCATTGTCCAGATCGTTTTGGGTACGAAGCCCCAGTGAGGCCGCGAACGATGTGATTGACGCGGTCACGGACGATGCGGACAACGACGACAGTGACAGTGACGACGTTGAAGATGACGCCGAAGTAAACGGTGGTGCGGGTGTGGGTACTGCAGTGTTGCTCTGAGGCTGGTTGCGCGCTTGCGGCTGCTCACTTGCGCGCGTATCTCTCGGGGCATGGACAGGGGCTGGCTGAACGGGTGCTGGTTGTTGCTGTTGCTGATACTGTTGCTGCTGGTACTGTTGCTGCTGCTGCTGCTGGTGGTGGCGGTGGTGGTACAGTTGCTGTTGCTGATATTCTCCAAGTGGCGATGACACTGACTGTTGTTGTTGCTGGTGGTGATACTGTGGCTGCTGGTACTGTTGCTGTTGATATGGTGGTGGCACTGCTGCTGCTGCTAGTGGTGGTGGCACTGCTGCTGCTGGTAGTGGTGGTGGCAGTGAGTACGAGCCGCGGTCTGCGTCGCTGTGCACTGAAAGCGACGATAAGTGGCTCGTCACGTTGGCGTCACTGGCTTCGAACGAGGTCCTGTCGCTAAAGCTACTGGCGCTAAAGCTGTTGCGGCTGCTGAGACTGCGGCGCATCGCGTGGGGCGTCGGGAGGTACGCGCTCTCGTTGGTCTCGAGGTCCATGAGCTCGTCCTCCAGGTCGTCCAGGAGCAGCTCCGCCATCGTCACGACCATGAAGCGGATCGCTCGTTCTTGTCTTCTAACTTTTGCTGCGAATTTGGGAATGCCGGGTTGGTTGTCTGTGTCAAACACCTCAAAATGTATTTTACAGTGGGTACACTACTGGATAGAATAAAACACTTTATAAAGTGCGCCTAGAGATCGCGTCAAATATCCGAGCTGCAAAAAGCGCACGCAGACGATGCTCTTAAGCGGTACTTCTTTGAAAGTGACAGCGTCTACGCTGACGTGGCAAACAAAGCATCCAGTTATGCGCTTCGGCGAGTGTACGAGCATTTCAGCAAGCATCAAAACGATTAGTCACTATCACGATAGGTTTACCGTGCGCACACCTACTCCAGAGAAGACAAACAACGAAAAGCTGCAGATGTCAGATTTCGACACCCAGTGGCATCTCCGTCAGCTGTTGGTGGACGAGGCGGCCCCTGCAGGCACTCCGACCGAGCCCAATCTTGTCGACCCGATTCCAATGCTCCAGGCCTTACTTAAGTATGATTTGGCATCAACACACACAAAAATCGAGTTGATCGAGCAAGTTCGATCCATTGTTACGAGTGGCCCAAACATTTTGATTTGTGAGCCAGCTCGAATTCAAGGAAAGGGAAGACCGGTTGGGTCTACGAAAGCGAAATCCCAATCAACACAGAGAGAACCTTCAGGCTTTGAGTACATCGTTGGGTCGAAAAAGTTGCAGAAAAAATGCGGCATTTGCAAACTCTACGGTCACAATAGTAGAACATGCTCGTCGAAAAGATCAAACGAATAGGAAGAGCAATACACGAAATCAATTGAATAATATTCAACGATACTATCATTGCATACAAATCCTTTCTTAGACAATTCATGCGGAGCTCGTAGTACATTGCATTCAAGATTTGTGCTCCCGAGTTCGTGAGCATAAGCAATTGCTCGTGGTCACCGAACACCCACTGGTGGTCCTCGAACCTCTTTCTCTGGATCTTGTGCTCTCTTCATTGCCGTCCTCACGACCAACTAGTTTGAATTCCTTTAGTGTTTCACTGAGGATACGTAGCGATAGCTTGTGCAGCACCCAGAATTGCAGTGCGGAGCTCGACCTGTAGTTACTACTGCGCAAGTTGGCGCTTGATCGAGCGCAAGATCTTCTTTACCATTTCGCGGCCGGATTTGTAGCCTTGTGAGACGTGGTGTTCTCGTCAATCTACTAGGTAACGGAGGTGAGCATAACCATCATTACGTCGCTCAACGCATCATCAGCCAATCCGTTCACAATGAAATAGAGTCAAAGCAAAATTGATGCCACCTCCATGTCATGGAACTGGTGCAGTGACAGCAAGCACTACCAGCGCATCTGGAAGGAGGGTGGATTTTTCACGACGTGGTGGCGGGTGATCCAGTCCTTCGAGTCTACGTGTTGGTCTCACGAAAGACGATGGTTATCATCATTTTATCATTGTTGAATGGGGTCAGTGTAGTTTAGTGTTTCTTTTGTCAAAGGTTCGCCTATTAAATGTGGTTTGGCTTGTGACATAGGTGTGGTCACACACGCTCATGTGCAAGCATCGACGTGCATGACGAATCAAGTTGCCGAATGTCGCGTCGGCTTCGATGGTGTCGAAATGTGAAAGCGCCGAATGCTCAGCGCTTTTTTACAAGGGCCAGCGCAGTTAAAGCATTCACACTGTGTCTGCACTGTCAGCTGCAAGGGTCGTTCTGATTACCACTCTTAAACCGGTATCGGCTTATATCAACATTAGATTTCCCAATTATTGTTAACTAATTAATTACTATCTGCACAGTGAGAGCATCAGTTGTATCGGAAAAACAGGTGTGCTTTTACTTCTTTCGTCTTCGATTGAGGATGGGCGCACGCGTGCAGCAGATGCGTGTTGAGTGAGTGCTTTTGCTCTTGCTCTTGTGTGTGTGTGTGAGCCCATGCTTCGTGTGTGCGTTCATTTCATTCGTTCACACCAGCAGCTCATTTGGGATTTCGCCGCCAAGCCCCCGCATCTCAGCTCACCAGCCTTCCACCTTCCAGCCCAAAGAACCTCCTCCTCATCATGAAGGTGTTCCGCAACCTCGCCGTGCTCGCGGCGTTCGCGCTCGCCGGTGCCAACGTATCTGCCGAAGACAAGAACGCGGCGGACCTGGTCACGGACCTGCCGGGCCTCACAGTCGACGTGGGCTTCAAGCACTACTCGGGCCACCTGGAGCTGCCGACACAGGAGAAGGAGCAGCTCTTCTACTGGTACACCGAGTCGCAGCAGAACCCAAAGGAAGACCCGATCGTGCTCTGGCTCAACGGCGGCCCCGGGTGCTCGGCCATGGGCGGCTTCTTCACGGAGAACGGGCCGTTTGTGGTGAACCCGGACCTGTCGCTCAAGGTGAACCGCCACGCGTGGAACCGCAAGGCGAACCTGGTCTGGGTCGAGTCCCCCGCGGGCGTGGGCTTCAGCGGCGCCGTGCAGGATCCGTCGTACTACAACGACGACGTGGTCGCGCAGCGCATGTACGATTTCCTCGCGCTCTTCTTCGCCAAGTACGACGAGCTCACGGACCGCAAGTTCTACATCACGGGCGAGAGCTACGCCGGCATCTACATCCCGTACCTGGTGAACCTGCTCGTGGAGAAGCCGATTCCGGGCGTAAACCTCAAGGGTTTCGCGATCGGCAACCCGTTCACGGACTCGAAGATCGACGGCGGCGCGTACATGGACTACTACTACTCGCACGGCCTGATCTCGCTCGAGAATTACCGCGAGATGCAGAAGCAGTGCGGCGCCGACATCGGCTGCGTCAACATCGACGGCCAGTGCTCGGAGGAGTGCCAGGCCGTGCTGGAAGAGGGCATCCTCGCGGTGCAGGAAGACCAATTCAACCCGTACTTCATCTACGGCGACAAGTGTCTGCTGGCTGCGGACCAGGCCACCGCGCTGCGCAAGAAGGGCAAGAGCGTCAAGACCCGCAAGAGTATCAAGACCACGAACCTCCTGGCCGGCACGGTCTCGAACGACCAGCGCCTCGACATCGGCCCGTGCGCCGAGACGTTCACGCAGGAGTACCTGAACCAGGAAGACGTGCAGAAGGCGATCCATGTGACCGAGAAGGTGGCGTGGACGGACTGCAACGACGCGGTCTCGGACGTGTTCACGCGCAGCGACTCGTCGCTGCCAAAGTACCACAGCATCCTCGGCAAGGGGCTCAACGGACTCATCTACTCGGGCGACGCGGACTCGGTCGTCAACTTCATCGGCACGGAGCGCTGGCTCGGCGAGGACGGGCTCAAGCTGCACGTGACCAACAAGTGGCGCGCGTGGTTCGGCCCGGACAAGCAGCTCGCGGGCTACGTGCAGGACTACGACGGCCTGACGTTCAAGACGATCAAGGGCGCGGGCCACATGGTGCCGGCGGTCAAGCCGCTGCACGGCCTCAACATGTTCGAGTGCTTTGTCTACGGCGAGGACGAGTGCGCGGGCTTCGAGTACCCGGTGGACGACGACGAGATCGAGTCCGGACAGCTCGCCGCCGCGGCGCTCAGCACCACGTCCGCAAAGAGCGCGTCGTCGTCGTTCAGCGCCGCCACGTGGGTGCCCGTGGCCGCCGTGTGCTCAGCCATCGCGGCGCTCGTCGCGGTCGGCGTCAAGCGCTCCAAGACGCGCTCGGAGTACGAACCGATCGGCTCGACTGTCTAATTTTATGATGAGACTGATGATGTCGACTTGAGTTGAGCTGATGCTTTGGTATCAAAACAGCAAGTGTTCAACCTTGAATCGTGTCAATTTTGAGAGAGCAGGAAGCAAGTCGAAGAAGAAGAGTTCGTTTGAGTGTCATCAATGGATTGAAGAACTCTTTTGTGGTAGTGTGTGCGAGTCTGATTCCAGAACTGCCTCGGGCATCTTGCGCTCTTGATCCAGATGATAAAAAGCGCTATGATGGGATATGTTTTGCCTGCATATTCTTTCCTGGACTTGTGAGTCATCTTGCACCTCTGTCTCATCATGTTTGTCAAGGAGCACGGTAAGGTCATGGTAACTCGCAAAACTGATGCATTCGCTGTACAAAACCTCCAATTCTGATAGGAACTTCGCTTCAACTTGCATTGCGCACAACTCAAACCATTGTTACGCACACACAACTTCTCTGATGCACTCAACAACTCGTCACTACTAGCTCACATGGGGAAGATCTTGTTCACCTCGGCCTCGGGGATGCCGGCGTCCAGCAGCTTCTTGCGCGCGAGCGTCTTCTCAACCATGAGCTGGATCTGCTTGGCCTCGATGTCCACCTGCAGCTTCTGGCACTCGAGGTCGAAGAGCTGCTGCTGCTTGTCCTTCTCGGCGGCCTTGTCCGCCGATCCGCGGCTGTTGCGGCGCTGCTTCTTCGGGGGCGTGGGCTCCTGCAACTGTTGTTGTTGCTGCTGTTGCGCTTGTTGTTGTTGTTGCTGCTGTTGCGCTTGTTGTTGTTGTTGTTGTTGTTGTTGCGCTTGCGCTTGCTGTTGTTGCGCATGTTGCACCTGTTGCTGCACTTGATGCAGCTGCTGTTGATGCTGTTGTTGCTGCTGCTGTTGCTGCAAGAGCAGCTGTTGTTGCTGCAGTAGCTGCTGGTGGAGCTCTTGCTGCTGCTGTTGCTGCTTGGCCTTGTTCTGGATCTCTGCGGCCAGCGACACTGCCGCTGCTGCTGCGGTCGCCAGCTCGGACTGCTGCTTCGCCTTCGCTGCACTACCAGCATCGGCAGCAGCAGCCGCACCCGCAAGCCCTCTGTTCCCATCCTCGTCGTCCTCGTCTTTGTCGCTCTCGTTCACGTAACCCGTGAGCACTGGCGCGAGCGAGTCGTAGTGCTTGCACAGCTGCAGCACCTGGTTCTTCACCTGCCCGCCCGTGGAGCGCTCCACGGCGAACACGTCCTGCAGTCCGTTCGTGCTGAGCCAGCTCGTCGCAGTCTTGAAGGACTTGACGAGCGTCGAGACCTTGGCGCGGATCTCGGTCCCAGTGAGCTCGCGCACGTTTTGCTGTGTGCGCAGGACGCTGTTGATTTCGTAGAAGAACGGCTCTTTCGCAGCCGCTCCGGGGTTCTTCTTCCAACGCAGGTAGTTGCCAGGCGTCGTGAGCCATTGCAGCACGGTCTGGTCGTGCAATGGCGAGAGACCGACGTCCAGCGGAGCGGGCACGAGCTGGTCTGGTTGCTCCTGGTTGAGTTGCTGGGTGCTGCTGATCTGCGCGCCGCTCTTGGGGTCCCACGCCTGACCGCGCTTGCGCTTGTTGCTGGCGTCGTTGTTGCTGCTCGTCTGTCCAGCAATCGCAATAGATGCATCAATCTCAGTACTAGTAGCAGCACCAGCCGTCGAAGTAGCTGATGAGGCGTCCACGGAGATCGCCGCGGGCACGAGCGGCTGCTGTTGCTGCTGCTGCAGCAGCTGATGCTGACGCACCACCTCGCTGTCCACCTCCGCGCCGGCGTCGCCGCCCGCTTTCTTGCGGAAGTGCAGCTGGTGGCGCTTCATGAAGCTGCTCACCCAGCCCTTGGAGAACGTGATGCCCGTCGTGATCTTCATCTCGTCGGCAAGCGCGACCGCCTTCTGCTGGATCGCGTCGCGCGTGAGCGGCGCGTTGTCGCTCAGCATCGCGAGCACCCAGCGGATGACCGCGAGGTCGAGCTTCGGGTTCTTGACCGGCCGTGCCGAGCGGAAGCCCGGCGGTACGTTCGTCATCTGCAGCTTGTCGCGCGAGCGCAGGATGTTGGAGATCGTCGCCTGCGTGGGCTTTGTGCTGAGCTTGAAGTGCTCCTTGGACCAGAGCGCCAGGTTCTCCTGCGTCCACGACGGCTCCTGGTCCTTCTTCTGGATGATCAACAGCTTCTCCTGGTACGTGAGGTTGCGGCGCGGGCCGTTGAGGTTCTGGCGCGCGGCAGGCGCTGCGGCGGTCGCTGTCTGCTGAGGCTGCGGCTCTGGCTGCGGTTGAGAGGAAGGAGCAGGAGGCTGCTGTACCTGCTGGAGCTGAGGCGCCTGAGCCTGCGTCGTCCCGTCCGTCTTCTTGAGCGCCATGGGTCTATCGTCTGAGCAGCGAGGAGCTCTAGGAGTTGCCGCTCGTAGCTGTTGGGGAAATAATGGTGAGTTTCAAGTTTAACGAACTCGCGCCAATTTTGTGGGGCGAGTGGCGGAGAACATTTTTTATATCTTATACAAAAATAGAGTGTGGAAAACCTCTATGATTTGATGAGGGATCAGTTATGAAATCGTAGAGGTGAGAGAGAACGATTTGAAAAGGGGTGGGGTTGACGGATCAACTTTGAAAACCTTTTTTTGCTTTTCATCATTAGTACCATTATTAGATATGAGGATACAAGCGACATATAAACACACACAATTCAGCTTTTGGCCGCTTGGCAACACCTTGCTCTCCCAGTCGGCACTCTAACGCATTTCGGCTGACGATGTCGGTGCTCTGCTTGGAATCAAGAAACCAGCCATGTTCAAGATCGTGGAAAGAGAGGCGAAAAATAGAGCCAGAAGAAGCAGAAACGTGTGTTGACCGAAGCGGATCAGGCAGGCATCAAGAGAGTCAAGCATGCGTACGACGAACTCGTGAGCGCGATCAGAAAGTCGGATAAGAAGGAGCCGACAGAAGTCATGATATTTCCGGGGGAGAAAGAATCCGCCAAGCATCTTGCACGGATGGTGGAGCTGATCGATCAAGCAACAACTACCCTAGACATCCAGCAGTACTGTATCACGCACGAAGACATCGTCGATGC
>JAASFI010000172.1:0-47738 GCA_023333705.1 Globisporangium viniferum
ACGGCATTGCGAATGGAAGAAGATTTCCAGTCAATGAAAAAGGCAAATATGTATTACAGTTAACCACACACACAAATCTGCACAAGTATACAGCTCACAAATTAGCCCACTCTTGACTGATGTACTCGTCCATGAGAGAAAAGATCACCTCACCATCAACCTCAAAATCATCGCGCGCGTCTTCAGCAAGTTCAGAGTATCCCATGTCGTCTTCAAACTCGTGATCTTCGCGCACGTTTGCTGCTTCCGCTGCATCGCCGCGTAAGCCTGCAAGAATCTCTTCATCATGCTCATATGCTGCAGCATGTCGGAGGTTCATCGCGGGCAGTAGAAGTCGTCGCGTCTGCGCGTACAGAGCGAGCACTGCGTCTTGGTCTCCATGGCTCCACCCACAGTCTTCAATATCGCCTTTCAGTTGTTCTTTTTCGACGAGGTTGCACTTTTGCCAACTCTCGCTCAAACAGCAATTGGCTCGGTTTACGGCAGGTATCTAATTCACTCGAATGTAGCCTAATCTACCTCTCTTGTGGGGTGGGTGGGAACTCTGCATGAATTTCGTGTGATGTTGGCTATCATCAACCGAAGGTTAGAAAGAGGTCCGTTGTGTATGCCCATGGTGCGTCAGTTGTGTGTTCACACGGATCAAGCATTAGCTGATGCCTGATTAAGCGTGAGTCCATCTCGTCGACATTTCAGGTGGTAGTCTAGGGTAGACTGCGTTCTGGTCATCGCAAATTCGATAGAGGACTGCTCCATGATTGAGTGACAAAAGTTGGCTCTCGCCTTTTTGTGTAGCAGAATGCGTTCTCGGATCCTCGGGTGAGAGCAATGTCGAAGGTGCGCGAGCGTCGAAAAACAATCGGATGTCCAAGAATGAAAAATGAGGGCCGCACTGCTACACCAGCAGACGGATACACGTGTTTCCAAGCCGAAGTTCACGTTGAACGAGAAATAGTAGTAGATGTACAAGTCAAGTGTGTGTGTGTGTTTTAAATCGAAATCCAGTCGAGTGAGCAAAAATATGTTGGTAGCCATTTTGATGATCGATCAAGCAAGCCAATCAGATCCGACGGAGCATCTGCTGCATAACCATCAAGCCATCGGTATCGAAGCTGCTCTCAGTGGAGCGCATCTTGTCTTTTGCTTGACTCATGCGTTTGGAATGATGACGCTTTGCTCTCTTGATGGTACCGTCAAGTACATGGCGCCACTCGTTCTTCGCTGATTCGCAGATGTGCTCTTCGGTAGAATTAGATTCGTTCTGAACTCGTTGTCCGAGAGTGCTGCAATGGACAACAAGTTCATCCATTGTCTACTGAAAAGCCGCGATCTGCTTATGATGATCGGTGGCGCTTGCTTTCACTCGGATACACTCGTTCTCGGAAGAGAGAAAATATTGGTCTTGTAGCAACGCTGATTTCTTCGACAGGTCCTTCTCAACCTGAGTTTGCAGAGTCTCACAGGAACTTGATAGAAGGTGGCTACGGTGAGATTCCCTGCACCCCAAGGATGCCACCGACAAGCCGTTGCATTGCCTGGTACTGAGCTTGCTGCGATGCATCGAACGGTTGTTGGGATGTCACGCTGTCCGCTTCATTTGCACTTTCGCTCACGTTTGAGGAAACTCTCAACAAACAAGTTGTTAGTCAGGCACAGTCTTGAACCAGCACACGGTCATCGTAATTGCTAGGCTTCGTACCATAATCTTGGTGGTACTTCATCCCCGTGGCTGACTTCGTTTGTCGAGCATGGTGTGGCTTCAGAGTGTAGCCTGGAGAAAGACACTCCAACGAGGACGTGTCACTTGTGGTTTGACTTGGCTGTTGCTGCAGTGGAAATACTGAATCCTCCCCTTCGGTATTGATGCTTCCTTTCTTTACCTCACCAGGGTCGAGAAAGTTTACCGTCGCGCGAGCTTCTGTCGTTTGTGGTTGAGCTTCGTTAGCTCTCTTGTTGGCTGCGAGCAAGCTTTTTGAAGAAGAAGTTTTCTGCTCTTGTTTGCCGCCTGTATGAGTTGCAACTTTGAATCGTTTTGTCTTGTCGTGCTGTGGACTGTTCGAAATCACCGCAACTTTTCCCGTCGAGCTTGTGTCAATGCTTATGTGTTCGGCACCGCGCTTTTTGCCATTGGTGGCAGGATCCATAGGCGAAGAACAGAATCCCGGTGTAAACGGAGTAGGTGGCTGCCTTTGTTTGCGAAATTCGTTGGTGACAAATGTTGGGTCTTGTCACTGCTTTCCGCAAACGACAGCGCTCTTTCCATCGGCTTGTCAGCGACGCCTTCTACAGTTGACTTTAATGCTGCTTTCTTCGACTTGTCGACGACGCTCTCAGGCTTCGACATCACTGGCTTCGCTTTTTTTGGCTTGTCAACGATGCCTTACTGCCTTGATGTCACCGGCTCTCTTTACCTTATCAACGGCGTCGTCTTGCATCAATGTCATCACTGGCACCGTCTTTAAATTATCGGGAACATTTGGAATGCTGCACTTTGGCATCAGATCTTTTTGTTTGAGCTTGACCAAATGAGGGGAATTGAACTGATCGAGCGTAAATTCGAAGGCCCTGGAGGAAACCTTCTGTGTAGGCTCTGGCATTTGGCGACGACCTCCAGAGTTTGCCGATTTACTTGTTGCTTGATTTGGCTAAACGAAGTGGCAAGGAACCAATCAGATGAGCGAGAATCGCCGCCCAGGCGGAGCATACATTGACTACGCATATCTTTACTAGTGGTCTTGTGTCCACTTCCATGACTTTACTGGAGCCAATACTTTGTGCTTGAGATTGAATTTTGATCGGCTTTCTGGTTAATGTGTCTACCGCATGCTGTTTGATGACCGATGTAGATTTAGCATTCTTGAGGTTTTCAGAGCGTCCACGACTCGTTTTTCACTGAAAACTGGCTAGACGACGCGCGGATGTCTAGGACCAGGTAGAATTTTTTTTAAATGTAAACCATGTGGTGCATCCAGAATACAGCGAGAAACCCATACCTCTTGATCAGAATGAATGATCAAACGGAACTCCGCAATCTCATCCCATGCCGAATCGTTGATACCATCGAATAGATCAACAAGGCGCGTTTCTGGGTTTACTCGAAGCGACACCGCGCACTTCGTTGCTTCTAGCTCAACTTTATGAATGCTGGAGAACGGCAGCTTCAGTATGCTTTCAACTTTCTCAGCCTCCTTTTTTCACGTGACTTCAGCCTCCAAGACGTTTTCTCCAGCATCGACCCAGACAGTCACGCCAAAATTTATCTATACCAAATCGTGAGTATGAGTATATTTTCCTCCATCAGTCTTACCTTCCTATTATTGGGCATCATGCATTCCAAATTCGCTTGAACGACTTGACAACTCCGATGGTGAGATTGAACTCGTTTAGAAGCAGCCGAGACTTTCACGAAAGTTCTGTGTGAGACAAAATTGTCAGAATGTCATCTTGCATCAGCCAATTCCGTGAATATACTGCCTTGGGTGTAATCTGAGCGAAGTCTTTCGAGATGGAGCTCGGGAATGAGGCTACGATCACTGATGCCAGCTCTTTCGTCGCAGGGTCTTTGCTTTTATTTAGCTGTCGCTGAACCCAATACACAATCTCAAGAAACAGAGCCTCGTGGTGAAAGCTTTTTGCTTGAGCAATGTCGTGAACAAGCTTTTGAAGGAGTTTCCTTGACTTGGTGTTGTTTACCAGAAAAGCGCAAACACCTTGGATGTTAGTGGAGCACATTGACATCAGCACGCTCGCAGCTTCTGTGTGAAGATTTCCATGAGAGCCGTCACAATGAGCTAGAATGCTCAAAAGCTCATCAGCAAACGCGCCATATTGGTGTTCTGCAAAGAACTCCCATTCAAACTGCATGAAAGAGATTAGAATCCATACGTTCCGCGAGATATACGAAAGAAACAAATACCACGAACCAGGTTTGCCGTGTTCAGTAAGATTTGCTCCAGTTTGCTGCACGCCGTGGTACGTCATCTTTTGTATCAATGTTATTAGTATCATGATAGTGACAGAGTACGGAATCAACAAAATTGATCGGATCAATATCTGCTGCTTTCTTCCAAAAGTCGTTTATGGAGCCCAGAATGATTTGGTCGAGACCACCACAACACAGGTTCTCCATGATCCACTCCGAGCCCAGCATAATGAGGCGGATCGTTCTGCGCAAGAAAGAGATTGTTTGTGAGGGTTAGTAGAGAAACTGATGATGTTCTCGGTAGAATCGATATTTTTGTGGCCAACCGGAGCAAAATCACCACCTGTTGATTACATTCGGTTAGCTACAACAACTGGCAATACCGAACAAAACATTAAATCAATCGCAAAACTTACGTGTCTGTAAGCCGCCTTCTTCGCTCCACTTTTCAGGAGCTTTACGAATCCATCGAGTGCTGCCACATCCTCTTGGCTCTTTTGCGACAAGGTCAGCAGCAGAGACGCATCGCGGGTCAACACGATCTGGTTCAAGAACGCCCCATTTACGCTTCGTCGGCATCTAGTATGCCAAAGCACATGCAAAATCATATACACAGTCAGTCGCATTTCGTACGCACCATGTATTTAGTGAAACACAGGAAGATCGTCCGTGTTCTGGGCATTCGTGTGGCAGTCGGGGAATACAAGTCTAGAAATACTATGAATACCTTGAGCACATCCGCAAGCTTCTCGGCAACGCTCGTTAAACGTGGGACGTCCATTGTTTCTCTCTCGTTTCTTCTTCCTTCAGGCTCTTCGACTGCTGTGCGTTCAAAAGGGCGAATTGCGGAATGTGCCAAGCCTGCGCTGACGACGCTGGCGCAAAAGGAAACCAAGAAGGCTTGAGACCATCATTCCGACTTCAACTTGAGCTCTCTTAAAATCGTCTCGACCACCATATCTTTTTGGAAGGACGCCTTCATTCATCACAAAGGATCGCACGAAGGTCAGCTCAAAGGTCAACAACATCCGCGAGTCCAAGCCGCACGCTCGTTGTTGCCGGTCAGCTGTGACAATAGGCGATTCCCGCAGATCACGTCACGAAGCAGCCCGTCCGCCTGACCGCAAGCAAGCCAGCGATGACGAGCCCACCCAAGCGCGACTTCAGTGAGTGGGATACGATTGCTTGCTTGTGACTGCCCATGCTTGGGCGACTCGCTCTGCTCATCTTTTTTGTGCATGATGCTTTGTAGCATTTGCTTTCTTCGATGCCGCGCGGACAGAAGGATACGTCGTGTCACACACTGGTAGGTGCTCTATTAACTATAACTATTACTACATCATTTTATTCCGAGTAAGATGGCATCTGACAGTCTGGAACTCTTCTCAACACAGGACTTGAGTCGGAAGAAACTAAGTTCAAAATGGATGGCGGAATGTTTTCAAACGAAAGCGAGGACGAGTAAGTACAGTCGCTTGGTACCGGTACTATCTACTAGCTATGGTACTGTTCTGAAAATTGGCCATTTGGTGCTGTCTGAGCAGAAACAACATCGTCGACAAAATTCACCGGCTCAAGATGAACGAGAGCGGTGAGAAATCGACGAACAGAAGCTTGCTTGCGCGAGAAATGCTGCGTGGCAACCACTCCGATCTCTTCACGGGCTTGGGTCTTGGCGACAAAGTGGTACATCACCTCTATGCGAGTAAAGGGGTCTCGTCAAATGTCCATTGGCTAAGCTAATTGACACTTTGTTACTGAGAGCAGATCACGAAGAGCACCAGTGACGCTCGAGCGAGTTCGAGTGAAAGCATCCAGTTGAATCGTCTACTGTAAGAAATGCTTGACATCCGACGTTGGCTTTCATATCCGCTGCCACTGATCTTCTACTTTGCTTTTCTTGACATTTTCGTAGGGATGATTACATGCTCGGTACGAAGGGAGATCGGATCATGGAGCAGATGGAGGAGCTGATCTCCAATGACTTTGCTGATCCGACGGCAAAGTCCTCCGAGCCAACCGAAAAGCAACCTACATTCATGCCAACCGATCTGTTTGAAGACGAGGTGAGGCATTTATTTGTTTTCTTCGCTGCGTGAAGTCATGTCAGCCTCTACTTATTCGCTTTATTTGATGCAGGGGCCCGACTCGAGCCTGGACGCGCTAACATCCATGGCAGATTTTGAGAAGTACATTTCAGAGAACTGAAGTGCTTGCTACATTGAAGGAGATCGTGTCAAAATTGAATTCTTCTCAGTTAAATATTTCTGAAAATTCTCATCGACAACACTGATCGGCGATCTTCTAAACCCATTCATGCTGGGCAACTTGAGCAGAAGATCGCGAACGATTCCGGTGAACGACTTTTTGCTTCCGGATCCATTGACGGATGCCAAAAGTTCCCTCTGAACCAATTGATTCCCGAACTTCACTTTCGATGTCGAGGTCCTCGACTGTCAGTGACGACCGGTCACTTAATGGGGCAGCTCCAGCCTCGCGAGGCTCCAACGCAAGGGAGCGCGCGTAACGACTCTCTTCAGAGTCGTATGGGAGGGATACATGGAGCAATTTCTGTATATAGCAAAATGAATCTGTCAGTCGAAATACCTCCAAATGTAAAAAAATGCGGCGCACAATTCATAACTTACATCGATGTCTTCATCAAATGTGAGCGCGTATGGAACGGATCGACGGCGAAGAATCTCCATCACCAATTCACCCAACTTCCGGAGCCGGTTTGCATTCACCAAACCTGGCTTTTCGAATGCAGGGAGCTCGTTGATTCCCACGAAACTCTGGAGGTAGAGTCCGATGTACGGCATGCTTGGACTGGACGCTTTCCGCATGATCTTGTTCATCTCTCGGCACCCTTTGTCCGAAAGAAACTGCATCTCATTGAGCAACTTCTTCGAGGAAACGCTCAGCTGCATCAATCAATCAACAGCACGACCGTTAGCAAGAGGGCTGGCAAACAGAAGCATAGGTGTCTGGAACACAAATTACCAACCTGGTCGATCGTGCGTCGGAGACGCTGGACTGCAGTCGACTGCAACGCGTACAAAATTGCAGCGAGGGTGTCGTAATTCTGCAACGACAAGCTATATTCCGCGGCCTATATCAACATTCGCACGATACACGTGCTCCGTTAGATGAGAAGATGGCAATCAATCGATAGTGGCAACTCAGGCTTACCGAAAGGAAGAACGCGATCACTTCTGCTCGTTCTCGAGAAGACTCTTGAAGTAGAACAGCATTGATCACATACGCGGACAGCTACAAGGAAATGGTTGAATAGTGAGTACCTCAGTTCATCGAATCTAAATAATATGATGCACGTCGTCGCTTACATGTTGGAACCATCGCCTCGCGCACAGAAACTGGGAGCTGTAGCTTTGCTTTGAAGTCTTGACGAAGTCTTCAACTGCATATGCCAGAAAGAGCCGTGAGTTCACAGTCCAGGTAAAGAGCCTCGGAGTCAAATATGCGTACCTGGAATGCTGGAGAAAAGCGCGTGCGTCATGAGCGTACATTGCTCCGCCCATTTGGAAGGCTCTGTGTGGCTGCTCAGCGGACATAAGACGAATCGTTATTCATCAAACTCAAAAGCGAAAAGCTATACAAATCATAATTTCTTACCGGTGCAGTTTCGCTGGAAATGATTCCTTGAAGCCGTGAGTGTACGGATTGTACATATTCTCCATCGCCAACGAAGCCTCGCTGTACTGCTTCAAACAACGCTCGCAGCCCTGGAGGGCGAAGTACTCGTGAAACAGACCCTTGCACTCTTGGACTATCGTTGCAAGTCTCTCCTTGTCCACGCCGGTGAATTGCTGCATCAGAGAATAAAATCGCTCGTGGACGTATTCCAAATCAGCCACGCTATGCTCCTTGAAAAGCAGGAGCATCACGAATAGCCGAATGAGGCCACGACCTGCATAAAAACGAATAGCCCAACACAAACATCTTGTCAGCAACAGCAAACACCAAAACCCAGTGCGTTTCATCCATGCAAAACATACCTTTCTCCTTGCTCCAAGTTTGCGCTCTTAAACGCTCCACGACTTCGTTCAGGCTTGAGAAACTCTCCAGAAACATGACAAACGACACGATGTCCGCGAAGTCCACCGTGACGTCATGAACAAGACTGTTCACGAGGTCGTCAACGCGATACGATCGAGCCGTCAGAGAACTGCCGCCACTCCTTCCATCCGACACGTTCCACGAATCTTGGGGCTTCTGCAATATCAGGAATGACATGTCCCTGTCAGCTGCATTGTTGTGGAGACCGTAGTCTTTGGCAGAGCATCCGTAGATATCAATGTCTTCGTCACACGCCATGCTCAGTGAACTCATCTTCCGAACGAGCCGCATCATTCTTTCGTCAGCCAGATGACTCGCCAAATGGAAAACTTGACGACCAAACATATCTCGCTTGTCGAGACGACACCCGGAGCAAGTCAAGATCTCGAGGCACAGTAGAACGCGATCTCTTGGAACCTGACCTGACGACGCGGCTAGTAAGATAGTGGCGGTTGTCTGTCCATAGCGATTCTGGATGTTCGGATCAGCACCAGCATCGATAAGCCGCAGAATGATATCCGAGTCACCATTCGCCGCTGCCAAATGAAGACTTGTGTCGCCTTCAAACGTCTGGATGTTCGGGTCGGATCCTTTCGAGAGACACACATCCACCAGCTCCAGATTTCGCGACGTGACGCAGAAATCCAACGGAGTAAAGCCGTTTGACCACGCCACCTTGTGGATATCAGCCCCAAGCGCCAGGAACGTCGCAGCACCTTCCATGGAGCCTCGAGAGCACATCCACATCAGCGGAGTGAGTCCCTTCTTGTCAGGCGCGTCGATTTCTGCCCCCGCGTTCACCAGTGCTTCAATGATAATCGCCATGTCCATGTTTCGCGCGACGACGTGCAAAGGGTTTTGTCCCTTACGGTTCAAGACGTTGGGATCCGCTCTTAACCCTAGCAGGTACTTGACCATTGCACCTTGCCCATGGAACGCAGCAGCAAAGAGCGGAGCGCTTTTTCCAGAAGGCGGCTTAAAGCCAAACACCTGCTTTCCGCGAGCTTTTCCCCACGAGCATAGCACGTTTACATCCACTTGGCATCCGAACAGCCACGCCGCCGAATCTTTATCGCCGCGCGCCGCAGCAAGACACATCAGGTACTGGAACATCTCGGCATCGAGCGACAGTACTTGGTAGTAGTAGAACTCGGTCATGAACGTTAGTCGCTTCGGGAGCGCTGCAGAACGCAATCGCTGACAGATTTCTCGAAAGGGCATCAGCATCACTGGCTCGTCATTGATTGCGATCAGCGAGAGCCCCGGGATGATAGCCTCACTCAATGCAGCCTGGGAAAGCTTGCGGATGCTGTGCACAACCGCACCGCGGCCGTTTCCATCAGTCGTGAACTGGATGCCAATTTCTTTCGTGGAGATCGACACTGTGATTCGCGACGCCGCGAGCGACATCCCATCTGATTGTGGTCCATACTCATTGCTCTCGTAGCACTCGATCCACTTGATCGCGTCGAGGAACGATTCAACGATGCTTGCGGTGTTTTGGCATGCTGGGTGGTGCTTGTAGACGACCCTCAGTAGTGCGCGGAGGATGCAGATATCGTCGGCAGACGAGAGCACCAGCACATAGCGAAAAATAGTGGAAAGCGTCTCGTCCGAGACATCGAAGAGTGCGCCATGGTATCGAGCGATGGTGTCGAAAATCTCCATTCCTGCAGCAATGACGACTTCGATCTTGTGGCTTGGCAGCGAGACGCAGTCCAACGAGTTCACGATGTCTGTTACGTGTCTCCAATCGGAGACTGCTGATAAATCACCAGAGATGCCAAACTCTGCTTGGGGCTTCGCGTACAGAAGCTTCATATTTCGCATCGCTTTGTTCCGTGTTGCGCGCAACTGCGACGTCTCCAGACTGTCATACGCGGCGCTGTAGAGACCAATGAATACGCGATCTTCAACCTGTCGCCGAATCAGCTTGAGCAGCTCGTTCCCCGGTAGCATCTCGATCTCGTTGTCTGTGTACAGTGCCAAGTGATGCTTGTCGATGATGGTGTCATCAAGCAGCTCGATGAAAATCTGGATATCTTCCGCGCGATGAATAGCAGGTGTATTCTTAAAGTCTTCAACGCTCTGCGCGATCTGCTTGTCGGTCACGAAGATCTTATTCAGCTGGCGCGTGACTGCACTCGCTCCCGCTTTCTCTTCTGGGGCTGTCAGATCGATTTCAAAGCACGCCGGCGGTGTTTTCCGAGCGGATCGAAGCGCAGAGACCCACAGCTCTGCTTCAAGCTGGCTGCAACAGTAGCAGATAAGCTTGTAGAAGCCTTTCTCGACCTGGAACACGTACGGCTTGCCGATTTTCCGGACGTCGACGTGCTTGACCGTGACGATGCCGTCGTTGAGCATCAGGCACCCTTGCATCTTCTTCTTGCCCTTGTTCTTGTAATATGCGAACGTTCCGTCCGCGTAGAGCACGAAGAAGCGCGTCTTCCAAGTTTTCCTGAACAAGCCACCAGTATTCGCACAACGTCATTAGCCCGTATGCACGGGGATGAAACTTCCCATTCCGTCTACTTTGCTAAAACCAGAGCGTTAACGTACCACATGTGGCCCTGCTTGGTAAGCCAGCCCATCTTGATGAAATTTCCCAGCTTGAGCTGGGTTGCGTAGTAGTCGTCGTTCACGAGCGGGTCAGAGCCACGGCGCACGGCGTAAAACGCTTCGGAGCGATCCGACAGCCGATGTGCGCTGTCTCGCGCAGACGAGTCGCTCGACAACGACGCGGTGATGGTCGACATGCTGGACAGCGCGGGCGCCTCTGTCTCGCTCAGCCGGGCCTTCGCGTGGCGCGAGAACTGGTTGAAGTGGCTGCTGCTGTAGTTCTCGATCCCGCTCGACCCGATGGACGCGCCGCGCTGTCGTGGCGTCGGCGGCGACGTCGCCAAACCGCCTTGCGACCCGTTGTTACTCCACATAGTATTTGTTTGCTTGCGACTGGCACCTGTAAGTGGTCGATGTTGGTCGTCGTCGTCGTTGGTAGTAATCGTCTTGGTCCTTCTTGGTGGTGCGCTTCGTCGTTCTGATCGCTAAATGGAGACCCACTCAACTCGCGTGCGACTTGCTCACTTGAGCGCGCAATGCAATGGGTGCGTCGAAGTAGCTATACACAGTGTCTGATAGAAGCAATGTTGGCCATAAATAAATCTTTCAGTTAACAAATAAGAAATACACGGTGGACCTTTCAGACACTGTGAATAACTCGTGCCGTGCCCACCCAATTTTTCTTTTTCTCACGAACGAAACAAAGCGAAAATTTTGTGAGTGAAACGCAGACGGGAATCAGATCAGAAACCCACCGTGTTATGCAAATTATGCCGATCTCAAAAGCGCATAGATGAATCAGTTTTGCTGTTTCAAAGCGTGTGACAAAATTTCTTGGACAAGCGGAAGAAAGCTGCACGCCAGCTGTTTTCATCGATTCACACAAAAAGATCAAATGATTTTCCAATCTGTCAAAAGGAGGTCTCAAACAGGCATTTTACACGTTCTATTTTGATAAAACTCACAAAGAGGGTTCCTGATATTTCACCGTTTGGGGGACTTGATTGAACTTGCACGCGTTTGTGTTTGCAAGTGGATTTTCAGTTGCTCTTCTTTGGATGCAAGCAAGCGAAGGGCTTTCCATCCGACACACCTTCAGTAGCCATCACTACTACGTGACAAGAAACCCATCACGAGCTTCGTGCGTGCTATTGGTTGTTCATTTGATGGAGGGCAACGCGCGCGTTATGTTGAAAGCTCCATCCGCGACACGCGCTTTTTGGAATGGCAGCACACATGATGTTTAGCTCATCCGAACAAAGCAAAACCGAGTTAGGATCGGCCACTCGGGCATCATCAATCCGGATGGGTACAGCCGCTTGCTCAAGTGTAGGTTCACAGGGAATGGTTAGGAGCGCCAGCAGTTCGTCAGCTCGAACTGCGTCCGTCGAGGAGACGAGACCACAATTCTCGACAAAGTCTAATGAAAAGCTTAGACTAACAGGCAAGATCGCTGGCCATGGACAACGCTTTGAAGGACTTGTGTCATCACAAGTAGGCTCAGTTTCACCATTCAACCTCACGCATGCTCCACGCGTTGGCGCAGTCTGTAAAACCGCCGCCGGTTTTTATCCTGTCTTGATTGAACTGCAACCGTGATTGCCTATACCAGAATCCCAGCTGGGCACTGAACTACAATGCCCAATGAAGGCAGGGAGCAAAGCTTTTACTCAAACCTGCGCTACAAGCACTTTCAACATGGGATACCAGCATCGCGTGGACATTTTTGGCCCTGTAATCAACCCTTTCAAGTTTGCTACACAGCCGGTACTCGCCCAGCGCGAGATCATTAGCACATATACTCATTTCCTTGATTGCAACCTGGAACACTAAAGAGCGAATTGGTCCGGCTGATATGGACAACACTTACGGCACTATCTCCAATCGGTGGCCGACATAGCACCTTCGGTACTACACTCTGCAGTGCCGAAGGTAATCCAGTTCCGCCAGCCTGCCCACAATGGCAGCGGCGCTAATAGCAGCGACCTCCGTGTCGTAACATCAAGCCAGAGAAGTGCTGTGACAGTGCACACAGATTCTGGTTGCAAAAGGTACACTTTTGAGAACAACTCGGGCAAGCCGGCGTGCTGCCTCAGGGGCTAGAAGAAGTCGATTGAAGCGGTCTCGGGGGTCATCGTCTGAACCGACTCCCAGACTTTGATCCCAACTTGGACGGCTCTGATGCTTCGGCCTTTTGTTGGAGAGTAGCATGTGTTGTCTGTCGCACACAAAACGACTTCTGCCCGTTAGATTCTAAATCCCACCCGGTTTTTCTTCAGTTGTGCCACGTCGCAGCTTTTCATTTTCCTATTTTTGCGCATGCCTCTCGTTGCTCGTTGATGCTCTGGAAGTTGGTTGATTGATTCAGCTTGCTCACTACTAGTACATCATTGTTTCGAAGAGACCCAGCACCCCAGCAACAACTACGATGCACTACGCGCGCCACGGAGCCGACGAAGAATCTCAAGTGCCCGGGTCATCATGGCGTGACGACCTGGGAACCAGTTTCAAGGAGTCATGCCCATTGCTGTCCCACGGAACGAGGCTCCGATGCTTTTTCATCTGCGGGACTGGCGGCGCGATCCTTCTCATTTTGTCCGTCGTGTGGTACGCATCGACACCTCTCGTTACTTGTGCGCTTTGCTTCATTCTACTGCATTCCTCAGGGTTCCCTACTTACTTATGTGTGCGCGCTCTTGTACAACTGAAACAGGATACGCCCGGGAAACCTCGTGCCGTTTGCGATTCTGTACTCGCTGGGCTCGCTCTGCCTTCTCTGCGCCACGATGTTCCTCGTCGGACCGATGCGGCAGCTGAAGCACATGTTTCGGCGCTACCGCTGGGCGATCACCGCACTCTACCTGTTCTTGATCGCGCTGACGCTGTTCGTCGCGTTCTACACCAAGCTCGAGAAGCGCCAGCGGATCGTGCTGACGTTCATCCTCGTGGTTCTCCAGTTTCTCGCAGCATGTTGGTACTCGCTGTCGTACATCCCGTTCGCGAGGAAAGCTGTCAGCAAATTCCTTGGGAAGTGTTGCGGTTGTGGACTCGATTAACCCGAATCTGTGTGGTTCCATAAGTTCTATCTATTCATCATGCATTTTATGAAAGGCTCCGAGGTGAGGTAGTCTTGATTTGTTTTTCTCTCTCTCTACATGGAGCGCCCGACCGTCAATATGCCGTTCTTGAATTTCCCCTTCGTGATCTGCAGCCCGTAGTCGACCTTCTTCTTCTTGTTGCTGCTATTCGACTTGCTGCTTGCTTTCCGCTTGCCCGACACGACGTCCGCATCCTTGCTCTGTTCATTCATGCAGCACAAAAGTGTTCATTAGATCAGACGCACTTTGGTATGAATGACAGTGCTCTTTCACACGGAAGAACAGCAATCAAGGCTGGCTATACGCACCATCTCCTGCTGCTTCTTTTCGCGGATAGCGCCCTTCTTCTTGAGGCCCATGAGGATGTTGTACGGCATCGTGCGGGCCTTCGCCGCTTTGCCTCCGAGCGCCTCGATCTTCTTGGCTTCGAACGCCTTCTTCTCTTTGCCCTTCAGACTCGCATTCGCTGGAGCAATCGAACAAGAGCAGCGACGCCATAGACTCTTCGTCAGTATCCCCACCAGCGCAAGGGCATCACAGCACTTCATTCCGTGACAGCCAACCCAAGTCCATTCATTACGCAGACGGCGACGTACCAAAATCCTTCACTGATTCAAACGTCTCGTCAAACTCCTGTCGGATCTGCTGCTTCAGCGAAAGCTCTGGCTCGGCATCTTTATCGCTTTTCTATCAACGAACGGCAAGAACGACGACAAGCGGCAATATGAGTGTGACGTCATCGTGCCCGAACAACACACACCAGTCGAGAAGCGCACGCAGCGCAGCAAAGCCCATGCGGCAGTAGACGCCATAGCAGCATACACACCTTGGCGACTCTCGGCGCGCGCTCCTTCCACGTCTCCGTGGGGCACTCGAACACCTTCACGGGCTTCTTCTTGCCCGTCGCGATGGGGAACTGGAACGACGCCATTTGCTCTTGCCTTGCTCTTGTATCTGCTTCTGCTGCTGCCTTTGGGCTGTCAGCTCAAAATGAAAAAGCGGTTCTTTTTGGTTGGCTGGACAATATTCAACCAATCACAGCGCGTACAGTCGTCAGATGGTGTGTACCACTTCATCAATCAATCAAAATCCTGCGACGTGTGAGCTCGAAAAGCTGCAAAAGCTCGACTGAAAACTGATTCCATTCATTCTGGCGAGCTAGGTACTCAATCACGGTGTCGCTCATCCATTCTCTGCATCACATTGTCAGCCTACACCAGCACTTTCACTTGGAACAAGCTCCTCGAGAGCTCCGGTTCCTCGTTGTCCTCCGAACCAGCAGTAGCACCGTCATTGTGACACGCCGATGCAGCGGACGAAGCGAACTGCCGCTGCTGTTGCTTGTTCTGCTGATGCTGCTGCTTCTGCTGTTGTTGTTGCTGCTGCGAGTCAACTGCGGATGATGATGGTGTGAATGGCACGAACTTGCTGCTCGTCTCGTATTCCTTGAACGCCTTCGCAGCAGGCTTCTCTTGTTGAAGTCGAGCTTTTTCCGTGCTGCGAGGCATCCGGCTAGGCGACTTGTGCGCAGAACTCTTCTTTCTCCTCTCAGCAGGTTGTCTTCCAGACTTGCGTCTCTCAGCTTCTTTTTCAGCAGTGCGCGCAGGGAACGCGCCAGCTTCGCTCTCAATGTTGTAAAAGCCGCGACTCTTGATCACGCGACTGCTGCGCAGCTCATTGCGGAAACTATTCTCCGCTTTCTCGCCGCGTCGAGGCGACGCAGTCTCTGTGATACGCGGAGGGCCTCTTGACGCAGCACTCGACACTTCCTCGGGGCTGAGAGCAACGAAGACAGACTCGCCAATGAGAGATTGATCCAGCGTATTCAACTCTTCATCCGCTGCTGTTGGCTTGAACCGGGACTGAGACAGCCGCTTGAAGCGAGGCGAATCGATAACATTCGCCATGAGCCGATTCTGAGGGACAGCGAAATCGTCCATCGAGATTGGACTTGGTCTGCGTTCCGGCACGCGAGTCTCTTTCATACTGCGACTATCCATACCAAGCGCAGCGATCGATCTCTCCATCTGGTTGATCTGTGAGAGATCGAAAGCAGGAGGTCTCTGAGGACAACGGACAGATGACAGCGGCGCTTGGTAATACTCGCGCAGTGGACTCGGATACGCACTCCCACTCTGCTGCTGGTACTGCTGCTGCTGTTGTTGTGGCGGTTGTTGATGAAAGGAGCCCTCATGCTGCCGCTGCATCTCCAGCTGCTGCTCGTTTAAACGTCTCTGTGTCTCGACGAAATTCGCCATTTTCTCATTCTCCAACTGCAAAAGCGTGCGCTCGAGCCGCAGCTGCTCCTTCTCTTGCCGTAGCTCCTCTTTCTCCTGGCGGAGCTCCTCGCGTTCTCTCCGGATGTCCGCCAACAGCGAGCGGTACTCATTGATGATGAGACTTCTGGAATCCGCAAACGAGTCGTAGGATTGCTGTTGCTGCTGCTGTGACTGCAATGTTACTGATTCTCTGTTTGGCTGTGGGGAGTTCGACGGAAAGTTGAATCGTAAAGGAGCTGGCGGCGGCATCGTACTCGTGTCGGCCTCGTAGTGGTGGCGATAATTGAGATGGTTGCCTCGCTGTGGTTCACTGAATCCGTTCAAGATGTCGTTCCTCCTTAGACGCTCATAATGATGCTGCTGCTGGTAATCCGCCACTTGATGGTGATGGTGATGATCGCCTGATGTGTCCAGGTGCTCGTATTGAGCCTGTGGTGGTGATGAGGCTACTGCTGGAGGTGCCGGAGTGTACGTTGGGCTTTGCTGAGGTGCAGCACCCACCGGAAAGCCCACTCTTCTCTGCGCAGCCAGTTGCTGATCTCTCAGAAACATTATCTCTTCGCGCACTGAACCTGCCTCGTCGCGCCGTCGCTCTTCCTCTTCCTGCTGCTTGAGCCGCGCATTTTCGCGCACCTGCTCATCCAGAATCCGCTTCCACTCCAGTTGTTGCGCGCGCTCGCGCAGTCGATCGGTCTGGTCCTGCAGGTCCGTGATGCGGAAGCGCGTATGCCCATTCGCTGTGCTGCCGTCTCTCCCCACGCTCGGCGCGCCGCTCGGCTCACCGGCAGAAGGCGGCATTGGCGACGGCGCAGTCTCGCCTCGTCCGTTGTACTGCTGTCCATCAGTCGCCGCGTCCGGCTGCTGCTGTGGGAACCGGAAGGGTGAGCGGTAGCTGGCGAAGTCCGGGTGCTGCACCACCGGCGCCGAGTACCCGCCGTCGATAAGCCACTTGGCAGGCGAGCTGTCGTCCGGCTGGAACTTGCGCTCGAGCTCCTCGAGCTCCAGTTGCTCCTCCCGCTGGTGCGCGCGCCGCAGCTCGATCTGCAGCTCCAGCTCCTTGGCGTACTCGAGCTTCTTCTGCAGCTGCCGCGAGGAGTCGTGCTCTTCGTCGGGCCAGATCATGGTGGTGGTGGGAGCGACGAGCGACGCGGAGACCGACGGCAAGCGTGGTCTCTTTTGTGTTGCTGCGCTTGAATTGCTTTGTGAGTGCGTGTGATTGTTTTTTGCCGCACAGTTGTTGTTGTGTGAGAAAATTCGCATGACTTAATTGAGAGGGAAGCTCTGTGATTGGCTGCAATTTGAAATACTGACCGGTGATTGGCTGGAATTATACTTAAGTTTCCAACGCAAAATGAAAGTCTGGAACAAAAAATGGCGGTGTGCATTCGACTGCTACGGGGATAATGGCGAACTCTCTGTGATGCCCTACTGGAACGGATTGGGGAATAAATAGCTGTCCGAGTACTCGCGTCGCAGGTCCACCAACTGCTTCTCGACGTGCATCTCGTACACGTTGTTCTTGGACTGCACGAGCTCAAGCCGCAGCGCCAGCTCGCTCTGGTACTGCTGGAGCCGCTGGCACTGCTTCTTCACCTTGCATTTGTCGCCGTGCGAGTGACCGTCTTTCTTCTTCACCTCGCGCAGTATTCGCTGCACGCGCTTCTGCTCTCGCGCTCGGCATTTGTACTCCTTCGCCATGGTCTTCAGCGCCTTGTGTTCTTTCTTGAGCTGCTCAACGTACTCGCTCTCCCTCCGGAACGCCAGCTCCTGGTCGTGGAAGTATTGCTTCATGCGCTCTGCCTCTGTCACCAACTGGAGCATGGTCTCTTGGATCGTCGCGTCACTCACATCTGTAAGTTGCAGGTTTCCGTTGCTGGTACTGGTACTGGTGGGGCTATTGTTCATCGTATCAAAATGGCCACTGGTGGCCCTGGCGCGCGCGTTCGTATCTTCCTCGTCATCATCGTCGTCGATCTCTTCCACTGTAATGGCGTGGCTCCCATTGTGGCTGTCGTACTGCCCGCTGTTTCTGTTGGTCCCATTCATGTCTCGCTCAGCGCCATCGTCACCATCATCATCCGAGTCGTCTCCATCGCCATGTCGGTGGGATTTCTGTCGCACCGCCATCTTCACGACAACATGTTTCTCGCTTTGCCGCCCGCGCTGGCTTCGCTCGTGCACGCGCATCTCGCTGATCGTGTGGGTCGTGGTAACGATGTCGTCGCCGTCCACGCTGCTGGTGCTATCGGTCAGTGACCCATCTCCACTGCGACGGTTGCGCAGTCGCATTTCTCCATTCTGCGAGCGGTACGTCGTGAGCTCGTCGCTCATGTTGCTACCAGCGTCCGCTGCTGCTGCGGCGGCGCCGCCCATCATCCCCTGGAGAATGCGGATTCGCCCTGCCTGCCGGCGCCTTCCTTCCCCGCGTGCGCTTGCTTGACTGTGTGAAGTCGCGCTTTGCGCGCATTCCATCACGGAGTGACCAGCACTGCTACCAGCCTCTTATAATGAATTACATACTTTACAAAAGAGTACTTATTATGTACGGGTAATTGAATAATAAAATTGATATCTTAGCTTGTAAGAAGTTTTATGTTTGTAAACAGGTATATTGATCGCACTTTACATTAAAGCCTCTGATATGTTATACCCTATCAAATACAGTGGCGGTTGGAACACGAACAAACTCTTCAAAATTGATACTGACGGAAGGAATCTTGGCGTTCGGACGGAGCATGACAGGCTCTTCATGAGGACACCACATAACGCGTGTTTTATTATATCTCTTTATGCTTCTTCTTCTTGTAACTTGACTCTCCTTCGCCCTTTTGCTTTCAAGTGTGCAGCTGTTCTGCTTTCTAGCGGGTCAAACAGACGCCAGCAAATCATTTCCCTTCTCAGAGCGATTGCTGAGGCACCTCGAAAATGCTTGGGAGTGGGGCGAGCAGGGGCGAGAGCAGCGTGCGGGACGAGTGCATCAGCGCGACCGAGTGGGCACCGCCAGCCGACACTTGACGCACCAGCGGCTCTCCCAGGTTGAGCGGCTTTGGAATGATACTCGTCTTCAAGTTCTCATCGCCAAGGCGACCGTGGCTACAAATGAGATACGGTAACAGAGAGGGATGAAGCTTAGTCACAAGGTGCGAAACAAAGTGGGGTGGGAGCTCTCAATCGCCAAGATGGACTCACTCTGCTCGTCCGGAGCTATAGGCAATGCCATCTTTTGTGAGGAAAAGCGTGTGCGAGCCGCCGCACGCCGCCTGGACCACAATCTTGTCCTTCAGCGCTTCCACCTGCTCAGCAAAAAAAGACAATTTCCAGATAACATCGATTTTTAGGCTACACATGACAACAACAAGCAGCGTGTGTGTGTGCTTTGCATGTAGGTACGCAGCGTACCTGGTGTGGTCTGTAGCGACTTCTGGTGTCTCCGAGTCCAAGACGCCCATATTCGCCACGTCCAAACGCGTAGCATGCGCCAGACTTGGTCACGACGACCGTGTGCCACCCACCGCAAGAAACACGTCTATTGAGAATCAAACGCAAGCAAATCAACACCAAGTGGTTAATGAGCATGATCAATCGCAATACGGTTCAGCATCGAATAGTTGTCACGTACAATGCCGGGATTTTGTCGAACAGCTCAATGCGTCTGGGGACCTGCACGTCCGAGGTCTGACCAACGCCGAGCATCCCATAGTCCTCCTTGCCCCAGATGTACACACTCCCAGACTCCGTCACCGCCGCCGAGTGGAACGCACCACACGCGACTTGGACCACTTTCTCGTCGCCAAAGCCTTCGACGCGGTGCGGACGACTGACTCCGAGCATTCCATCGTCGTCAGAGTCACGCAGCCATTCGTGGCCGATGCCGAGCTGGCCATTATCGCAGCGCCCCCACATGTACACGTGGCCCTTGTCGGTCAACGCAGCAGTGTGCGCTCCGCCTGTCCAAAGCGCAACAGGATAGCAAGACGATATTAAGCATGCTGTGCATACGAAACAACCCCATCACAATACGCGTGATGTGCATCAATACGTACCGCAGCTGATCTTGACGATCTTCTCTTCGCTGCCGTCCTGCAAAACGGGGCATTTCGCTGGCAACGACTGGTGCAAATCGCGGAACTCCTTTGGCAAACCAAGCTGACCCCAGTGCGCTTCTCCCCACATGTACAGCGTGCCTGTCGCAACAGTGAAAACATACATACAACTCGTTAGAGTATTGGGATAGTCAATCAGCCAGCCAATCAATCATGCCCACACTCACCATCTTTGGTCACGGCCGCCGAGTGGCAGCCGCCGCACGAGATGTAGTCGACCACGAGCCCATGCTCCGCAAAGAACTCGATTTTTCTCGGCACATTCGAGCTCTTCAAGTCGCCGTGGCCGAGCTGTCCCATCTACAAGAAGTCAATCAGCAATAGCAATAGCAAACAGAGCACAAGCGATTGTTAAACGATGAAGGTCAGTGAGTGGGTGGAACTTGAATGGCGCAAAACGCAGCACCAAGACAAGTACAGCAGACAACGCACCGATCCCCAGCCCCATGCGTACACTTCGCCATTGGTGGTGAGCGCCATGGTGTGGCGCGATCCGCAGGACACCGCGGTGACGTCCACTCCGAAGAGCTCTTCGATCTGCTCAGGAAAGTGCACAGCGGAGATGTCGTCGATCGGGCCGGTCATGCGGCGCTTCTCGCCGCGGCCCAGCTGCCCGTCGTCGTTGCAGCCGAACGCCACGATCGCGCAGTCGCTGCTCTGGAGTTCGTTCGTCATCGCTATCGTTATCGTGTCTTCTCGTGAGCTGTTGCTTGCTCTGTGCGCAGCAAGTCGATGAATGGAAGGAGCTGCTGGAAAGTGAAAGTGAATGCGGAGTGGTGCTCTGCTTGCTTGCTCTATCCATGAGATACCCGCTCAGCAGCATAGAATTCGCATTCAGCAACCATTTAGAAATAGAAACCATTTAGAATATAGTTAGAATAAGAAATAGAAACCTTGAAGATGTATTTGAAGCCACCCATTTGTGGCACATCTTTTGAAAGTGTCATTTGTGGAACATTTCAACTTCAACAACGTCCCATTGCCAGTCGAAAACTTCATCAATCTCGCTTCAAGTCTGTTCGCTTCGCTGAACTTGCTGGAGTCGTCGGCGCGTAGAGCTCCGCCTTGAGGATGTGCAGTCGAGGGTCTCGTATCCGGTGGCTCTTCTTCATCTCGAGCTTCCGCTTGATCTCCGCAAAGCGCTGGCTGTTCGTGTTGCGGTTTCTGGTGCCTCGCTGCTGCTGCTCGTCTTCACTCTCATCTGCGTCTTCATCGACAATGGAGAGCATCCCATCTGCATCACTGTCTCTTTGGTTGGGTTTCACTGATCGAGCGCTCAGTGGTTTCGTAGCTGCTCCACTCTTGAGCGAGTGGTGGAGGTGCGAGTGGGTCTCTGGACCAATCTCATCGCCAGTGTCATCCGACAAAGCCTTTGACTTGCCCAGTGCTTTCTTCGCTGTGGGGGTAGCACTGGCTGTAGTGACTTGCAGCGCCATCATGCGCGTCGTCTTGTCCACCTGGTACTCGAGTCGGTATTTCCCAAGCAGCTTGGACCGGAACGCCTTGCGCTTGTCGTTGCGCTGCTGGTCCAATCTCGACTGGCGATATGCCTCCATCTGAGACGGGTACTGCGTGGTCACTTTCAGCGCGCGGCATCGCTTGCGGATTGTGTGGCCGCGAAACAGCCGCTGCACTTTGATCGCAGGTGATTGCTGGATGCCACGCAGCCAGCCTCGCTGCCGCTTGAACTCTCGGAACACCAGGCGGGTGGTGATGCCCCGCCAGCGCGCCTGGATGCGGCTCACGAGCGCATACTCGCGCAGGAGCATCCTTCGTGTGATCTCCATCACGTTCGTCTCGACTTTGATGAGCGTCGGCTTCCCACCGGAGCGCCGTACAAATTCTCTGTAGTTCCAAAAGAAGATGCTGCGCTCTGCTGGGTGCTCGTACCAAAACACTGGCGGCTTGTCCGGTCGCGCGGCGAGCGCATACATGATCACGCTCGGGTGCATGGTCTTGATCAGCCGCAGACACCGCTCGATCACGGTGCGCCGTCGCGCCTGCATGCCGCGCACGCGCGTCTGGATCCGCGTCGCCGAGCGGTTGATCTTGCGCAAGTACCGCTCGCGCTCGATCTTGCGCCTACGGTACTCGACGCGGCCGAGAAAGCCACGCGCGATGCGCTGGATGAGCGCGGCCGCCGGCACGCGCTTCCTCTCGAACTCCTTGATCGCATTCTTCTCCTCTTCGATCTTCTCCTGGAAGCTCACGACACCGGCGCGCAGGTACTTGGTGCTCCCGCAACCCGTGCAGATGGGGAGCTGCTCGTACTCGCTCAGCCGCGCGTCGTCTTTCTCGCGGTCGCGTGGACGAACGCGAAGCAGGTTGACGAACGTGACGCTGTTGCACCGCGAGCACGTGAGGTATGGCGTCGAGGCGCACGGGAGCGCATTGAGCACTGCCGCCGCTTCGGGCGAGAGCGGAACTGGACCCGACTCGTCCGTCTGTAGCTGTTCACTATCAGCATTACTATAGTCAGGTGGGTCATAAGCAGACGCAGCGTCGCTGTGGGTCTCGTGCTCGTGAGGAGGCGATGCGTCATGCCGCTTGTGCGCTGTCTCCATCTGGAGCGGCAGCGCTGGCGCAGTTGTCCTTCATTTGGCCGAAATGAATTTTTTTATCGTAAGTATGGATGTAGTACTAAATTTAGTAGTAGTTTATGTATAAAAGCACAAGTAAATATGGATGTAGTACTCGTAGTAGTAGTAGTGTATGTAGCTCATGCATGCAGATTGGTACCGTAACGCATGTTGATAAACTCTGTACAACCACGGTGGGTAGGTGGGCGGTACCTCATTCCTCTTCCGCGATGTCTTCTTCCATTTCGTCGTCGTCATTCTGGTCGTCGCCTCGGGCTTTGCGTCCGCCGGACGTCGTTGGTCGCTTCTGGTTGCTGCCTGGTCGCTCGTTGGCATCGTCGTCGTCGTCGTCAGCATCAGCACCCATCTTGCGCTCATTCTGCACGGAGCGGCGGTATTTCTTTATGGCGTCGTCCCCCCCTGACTCTCCACCCGTTTTCTGCTGCACGTCTTGGATCAGGCGAGGGTCGACGTAGTTCTTCACTGCTAGTCCCCGCTGCTTCATGGTGTTCATGTTCTCCAGACACTTGCCCATGTCGCCCTGGCTGTAGTGCGCCTCAATGATCATGGCGTAGGCGTCTCCGACACGGATCGCCTCGTCGATCCCTGGCTCGTCGAGCAGCTTGGTCACGATCTCGATCATTTCCTCTGGGTTCTGGCGCAGCTGCTGGCGCGCGACCACAAACTGCTCCATCAGCAGAATGCGCGTCTCGTAAGCCTTGAGCATCTTGTCTTTCGACTCGGAGCGCGACTTAGAGAGCACTTTCATCGCCTCTTGCACAGCTCCGATCGCTTTTTCGTAGTCGCGGTACTCTTCGATCTCCACCTGGGCACAAGCGCTGTAGAACCCAGCGAGCTGGTCGAACGCACGCGCTTTCGTGTAAAAGCCGACGATGTTCTTCATGATCTCGGAATCCTTGCGCCAGTCCAAGTTCTGCAAGTAGTTGGCAGCGAGGATGAAGATCTCGTTGTTGCGCGACACGTTCGCAAAGAACACAACTTTTTCCGTATCCCCCGACTTGAGCAGGCACTTCATCGCCTTGAGCTTGTCGCCAGCCTGGGTGTACTTCTTCGTCGCAAGGTGGTACGCGCCTTGCTTCTTGCAGCATTTCGCGAGCTTGAGCAACAGGTCCGTGCGCCGCTTCTGCTGGACTTTGTCGCCAGCTGCTGCGTCCTTGTCGTCCTTTGGTGGGGTCATCCTCTCCGCCATCTCTTCCGACACTTTGACGCCGTGCTGCATGCACACGTCCAGTGCTTCACTGACGCGGTTGCCAATCAAGCAAAGATGCACAGCCTTGGCGTAGTGACCGTTGGTGATGAAGAAGTCGGCGCATTTCTTGAGAATCGCGGGCGACGTGTTGGAAGGACCCAACTCATCCGTCAAATGGTGCAGCTCTTCAAACAGCTGAGCCTGGAAGCACAGATCCAACGCTTTCGCCACATTCCCGCCTTTGTGGTAGAGCTGGACGGCTTTCTCCATTTCACGACGCTCTTCAAAGTACGCAGCGCACTCGAGCATGTCGCTGGGCTTGCTCATCAGAGCAAAGCTCATCAGATCAGCGTCCATGCGGTGCTCCTTTGCAAGCCGAATCGCGTGGTTGTAGCACCCACCAGCAGCGAAAAAGTGAATGGCGCTCTGGGTATCGTCGTGCGCTTCAAACTGTCGCGCTAGGTGGTACGCGGCAGCGCGATTGCCGCTTATCTTAACAACTTTCGCAGCGGCTTGGAAATCCTTTTTGAAGCACAACACGCGAACAATTGAGGGGTAGTCCTTGGCTCGCTCGTAGCTCTCAATCGCCGCATCGAACTGGCCCTGGCTTTCCTGGAACTGAGCCCACCAGATCATCAAATCGCGATCTTTGGACGTGGAGATGTACTTCTGCAGCAAGTCCAGCTTCCCCAACTTGAACAGCATCCGCGGAATGTCCTTCTGGTGCGTGCCCGCGTCTTCGTACGCCTCCATGGCTTGCTTCACATCGCCCATCTCCTCGTAGTGCTGCGCGATCGCATAGTACGTGGTCTTGAGGTGGATGCGATCGCGCTTTGAGGCGACGTCGACTGCTTTCTGCCAGTATCCGCTCGCCTGGTAGAGCTTATTCAGCAAATCGTAGCGTCCGCATTCACGATAGAGCCGCGCAGCGTCATCACGAAGGCCGAGCTGGATCGCGACCATGGCAATGGGGACCTCTAATTGAGGCTGCAGCGTTGCTTCTTTCACTGCCGCAGCTCCTCGCGCATGGCCCATGTTCCCCAAGCACACCTCGGCGACATCGACGCGTTTCGTTTTCACACACATGTGAGCCATGTTCTCCCACACAGACGGGTTTTCGATCAGCTTCACCGAGCGGTACGCCTCGTCCATATTCCCGATCGTCACGTAGTAGCAGAAGTTGATGAGGGCTTCTCTCCCTTTTTCGTCCACTTTGTCGAGTCCGACAAAGTCGCGCATGATCTTCGTGGACAGGTAGCTGAACGGCTCGTTGTTGTTCGCGGAAGACTTTGAGAGGCTGTTCGTTCTGTCCTTGCTGCTTCCGCATTTGACGACGGTGGTCGCATCGATAGTGGAGTTTTTCTCGGCCTGTGCGATGAAATACACGCGCGGCGCTTGGATACCGAGCAGCGCGCTGTACTTCAACTCCAAGTCAAAGCTGTCTTGCATGAGCAGTCCATGGTCGTTCGAGGCGAACATGGCCGTGATCTCTTTATCGGACAGAGATGGGCGGGTCGCGCCATTTGTCGTCGCACTACTCGTCGATTCGTCACCTTCACGTCGAACGGCGGGGTCAGTCGCCTGGTTTCCAGCAGGCACTGCATCCAATTTGCTCTTTGAGGTCTCACACGCGAGCAAACGAGGCTCGTGCGGGTCAAAGAACACCAGGTTCGGGCTCCTATTGGCTCCAAAGTCGTACTGCTGGAAAATGTTGAGATCTGTCTGGAACAGGAAGAGTTTGTTCAGCGGAACTCGGATCTTCAGCGCGCCTTCAAGCTTGTCAGCGAGGATGCAGATCCGCGTCCCGTCCGCGTTCACTGCGATCCCACGCATGATGGACGTCCTGGTTTCGGCTCCATACGATTCCAGAAAGTTGCCCATGCTGCCGATCGCCTTTGGATCGCGACGAGAGAGGTCAAAGACGCGCAGTAAGCCCTGGTCGGTGCCCACAGCGAGAAACTTGCTTTGCAGCGACAGCAGCGACGGGCGACCTTCCGCTTCAGTGAAAGAGATGGTGTTCTTCACCACACCCTGCACATTGCAGATCTCAACGTGATTGCCACTCGTGCGATAGATTGAATCGCCCCGGACCACCAGCGCACTTGACTCGCACTTGAACTGCCCGATTCGCTTGGTATCGCCATCTCTGATCTCATACACTTCCGCTTTTGATCCGCTCCAGATCACCACCGAAGCAGTGTCGTGCGAGACGCCCTTGATGGGGAGAGTGGTCTCCAGTGTCGACTGCGTGACCGTGCCATCGCGGTATTTCTCAATCGAGAGAGTTTTCGGGTGGCTCTGAATGATCGCAGTGTCGCCGCAGAGAGCTCGCTGCATGTTCCCTTCGTGCAAGATCACGACGCCTTCCGTCGTGTTCGTGTACAGCGTCGAGTACAGGGGACTCCAGCCAATACGAGCGATGCTCCGCCCCACCTCCGTGGTGAAGATGATATCCCAACGATATGTCACTGACGCGGCGCCATCCTTGGTGTCTACGAGTGACATGCAACGCCAGAAGAACACGACGCCCTGAGTCGTTCCAGCGACCAGAATGCGCTTCCGCGGCGAGAAGTCGATGCTGTTCACTTGGTAGTTCACTGTTCCGGATTTCGGCAAGCTCAGCACGCTGTTTTCTTCCGCTTGGAGGTCCCAAAAGCGAACCAGCGGCTCTCCAGAAGCGATCGCCAGCAGCCCCGGACCGGCCCATCGGGTTTCGTGAAGACTCCCATCGCCTGCGACACTGAGTTTCACCTTGAAGGTCGATTTCACTGTCCCATCCGCAGTGCCCACCTGGAACACGTGGAGCTGGAGCGCTCGAGTGATCACGATGAGTCGATTGAGCTCTTCGTAGAACATCATCGAGTCGATGGCATGGTTCAGCACTTGGATGTCGGTGATGTGGTCAAGGTCGTCCGCATAGTGCACCGACCCGATCTCGCCGCCAAAGAAGAACTTTGGGCACGCATGCTGAGAGAAGTTTTCACTGTTTGCAGCGTTATTATGGTTGCGAACACAAGGGCAGGAGCGTGGGTTTACGTGTCATCGCTCATACAACGGAAGCAAAAAGCAAAGAAAGCAGCTTCCGCACCTCTTCAGCAGTTTCTCGCGTTGCGCTGGACTGGTCGCGAACACGCAGTGCGTGATGCTTCCCTGGCGAGTGTACGACTTGCTGAGGGACAACTGCGAGCGACTGTCGACTTTCCAGACGGCGCACACGCCGTTTTCGTCCGCCGAGACCAGTCGATTCCCAGCTGGTGCCCATTTCAGAAGTCCCACCCGGACGGTGTGCGGCGAGTTCACCTCGCGAGCCGAGTTTTCCTTGGAAATCCACAGTGACACCATTCCTGCAAGCAAAATGACAACCGCGTCGGATGAATGACCGAGCGTACTAGAGTAATTCGCACATGTAAACACACACACATACCGTCGCTCCAGCCGATTGCAAGCGCGCCTCCACGAGGCTGCCATGCCATCGTCACAATGTCGGCGCCTCGCGCATACGTCTCACATCCCGGGCTTTTGTCTCCCTGTAATCAGGTCACAGAGAGAGCAGCATTGGGGGTCAGAGCTGACGCAAATGTTTCATTTCAGCTGGCTCACTCACTCACTTCAGTTCACACGCACCTCATCAGTGAAGAAGTGGACTTCGCGGTTCTCAAGCGCCACTGCTAGAATGGGGTCTGTCTCCCCCCATGTGGAGCACACGTGGCGATGGCTCGATGGGATCTGGGCGTTGTAGTCGTAGAACAGCGCGCACATGGTGGTGGTGACGACGACTCACTCAAATGGTGATCCCCTCGTTCGTCTCTGGCGCTGCCACTTCCCGAACTGCCTGGCAAGCGGAGAGAAAAAAAAGATCTTTGCATCGCCGTCGACTTTGGTTTTGCCGCACCCCAGCACAATGGAAGACTCGAAACGGCGCGACTCTTCATTAAGTAAGACTACTGGACGATTGAGCTTTCGCCATCACTTCAGAATCATCCACCAATCGTAGATCTTGGGGACACTTGATCAGATGCACGGCGCGCACTTTTCGAGTCGCGATGCACTTCAACGACGACAACTACGCCGCGTACCAGCTCGGTCAGTGCAGCGAGGACCAGCGGAAGTTCAATGACCCGCTCACCATCATCTCGCTCATTGCGTCTGCAACCGTGTTCACGCTTCGTATTCGCCACGAAGAGTACCGCAAGTTTCCCGACAACACCTTCACCGTGGCGCTGTACGACAGGAATGCATTTTTTATACCGCTGCACCGCATCCAATTTCGCCAACTCACACTATCTTTTTTCTTTGCCTTCTTTCGATGCAGCGGTACGATGTGCGGACTGCATGGGAGCATGCTCATCAGCGTCGTCACGAAAAGCAAAGTCGTCTTGCTTCAGACGTATCCGTGGCCGACAGTTTGCAAAGTGCAAGCCACCTTGATCCACTGGTTCACCTGCGCTGCGGTCTGGACAGTCATTTCCGTCATGATCACGATCTACCTGGTAAAAGAGATCGATGCTTGTTTCGATGCAGATGATCACCCCATATCTTGACAAGAGCTTCACAGACAGGAGCATTGACGTTACTGACGCCATTGTACTTGACCAGATTGTAGTGCACCAAGTACCAGTTCAGCAACTTGCCAAGCACACGAACACGTTTTACGCGAGCCTTCTCCTGATCCCGTCAGCGGCTGTGGCGGCTTGCTGGAGCTTCGGTGGGTACGGTCCATTCCCAGGACTGGACAACTGCTGGATCAACCAAGGCATCGACCGCTTTCTCTACTTCCATACGTTCACGATTCTGGGAGTCGTGATCAGTCTCACACTCGGACCGATCACTGGGTGTTTCCTTTGGCGAGCGTATCGTGGGGTCTCGGAGCGCACCGACCACGCGAGGATCTTTCGAGTCATGCTGATCCGGCAAGTTCTGCTGGCGTGCTACGGCTTCCTCATGTCTGTAGCGTTCTTGCTTGGCGGTGTCAACACGCTCATCCTCAAGATCGACCTCGACGCTCACAAGACCTGGTACGTCAAGCGCACAGCGTACGCATACTGCATGCTCGGCGCCGTGAACTTCTCCACACTGGGACTTTTCGTCGCCGTCATCTTCTTCTCCACCAAGTCCAAAGGCAGAGAACTGCTTCGAGCTTTGAAAAGACTGTGCTGCAGCGCTTGCTCGGGGAAAAATCGAGCTTGGAACCTCGGGAGAAGCGTAAGTAGCGCGCGAGTTGACAGGTTGTGCCATACCCGATATGCTGGAACGTAGCTCAACTGTTTGTCTTGCCACATTGTTGGTCAAAGCAGGGACGCGGAGGTGAAGTGACGTGCCAACCGAGTCTGCAGGAGTCAAGTTCCAAACGCGAGTTGAACATTCCGGTGTCGCAACATTCCAGAGCCATGACGTCCCCACGATCTCCAGGCGGGCGGCTCTTGTTTCCCTCAGCGTTCGACTCTGGTGAGTAAATCGTCTTCAGCACGTGGCGTTCAGCTCCGCACACTCTAATGCTCGTTTCTCTTCTCCTTTCAGGTGGGCAAACCGCTCTCTCCGTTCCGCCGGATCCACGAGCACGGCGAATGCAGCAGCAAGCAGCGACAGTGAGTAGAATTGGCAGAACTGGTAGAACTGGCAGCTTGGATCGGCGGCTCAGTGCTTCGTTCTCATCGCTTCTTTTTAGTTCTTCGTACTGATATCCAGCATGCCTTGAACGCTGTGCTCTCCTCCAGGCGTACACTTCCACACTCCTAGCATACGCGCGCGAGCAGCTTCTTGAAGGGTCCTTCGTCTCCGACGACAGCGACGTCAGCACGAGCAGCAGCTTCAGCAGCAGGAGCGTGCGCAGTGCCACGAACAGCGTCAGCAGCAGCGACAGGAGCTTCCTTGATAGTCGCCGGCGTGGCGGCTCCCTTGACGAGCTGATCTCCAACACTGACGCATCAGCATCGCTCCCTTCCTCTCCGCGCTCGGCACCGTATTATCTCCATGAAGACGGCGACGACGACGGCGTCACGGTCAACCGAAGTAGCACCACAGCAGACCTTCGCGATGTCATCATCCATGGCGGCGCGGGCACGACGGAGCTTTGACAGGCGCGCATGGCAGTCCCGCAGCGGTCACTCTTCGTGTCATCCTTCTTGAGTTGTTGCGAAGCTGCACCACGACCGCGAGCGATGTGAGCAGCATGTCGTCGCCCGAGACCGTGGCTTCTCCGTCAGCATGGCGGCGTGGTGTGAATATTGCGTGTCAATTTGTGCGAATATTGCGTGTGTCCTCAACGTGGAATCCTCCAGCACAAAAAAACATATCTTCCTCCACGAAGGTGTTTTGACTCAGAGCTCGGTGAATTAGGTCGAAACGTAGCCGGCTACGTTTTGACGTAATCCACCGAGCCCAAGCCAAAATGGAGTTCTCATGGAGGATATGGCGTTTTTGTGTTACAAATTGGAGGGGTTTTTCAGAAAACAAAAAACTACAACAGGTTATAAGGAGGTAAGGTATTTTTAGGAGGTACCCGATTATAGAGGAGGTATTGTACACCGTTGTATGCGGTGTGGGCCACACGACATCCGTGCCGTTTGACTGGTTGAAAGGTGGTGGTGGTGAGGCAAAAGACGCTTTGGAGCTTGGGCAGAGCACTCGACGATCAAAGTGACCGACGCCAGGCATCCGCGTCTCCCTCCATCTCTCTCTCTCTCTCTCTTAGCAGCAAGCATGGTCGCCGGAAAAGACGACAAGAAAAGCGGCTACCAGGGCAAGTCTGCTGGCGGTGGCTACCAGGGCAAATCCGCTGGTGGTTACCAGGGCAAGTCCTCCGGTGGCTACCAGGGCAAGTCCTCCGGTGGCTACCAGGGCAAGTCCGCTGGCGCCGGCGGCTACAACGCCAAAAAGCGTCCTGCGTCCGATGCGGACGCCAAGAAGTCGTTCATGGACCAGAAGGTGGCCAAGAAGCAGCGCAAGATGCAGCGCCCGCACTATGAGATGGTGACGCGCGCCAAGCAGATCTGGAACATCATCCGCGAGCGCGATGTCGAGAAGAGCAAGCGTGAAGCGCTGGTCAAGGAGCTCTTCGACTTGGTCAAGGGCAAGATCTACGATGTCGCTGCCAAGCACGATGCGTCGCGTGTGATCCAGGCGCTGCTCAAGTACGGCAAGCCAGAGCACCGCACGCAGACCGTGGCGGAGCTGAAGGAGCACATTATCGACTTGGCGAAGATGCAGTACGGCTGCTTCCTCGTGCAGAAGATGATCAAGTACGGCAGCGTCGCGGACCGCGCCGCGATTGTGAAGCAGATTACAGGTCAAGCCGTGCAGATCGGCACGCACAACATTGCTGCGAACGTGTTGGAGTACGCGCAGGAGCACCTGAAGCCGGCGCAGCTCTCTGGCTTGAAGCTCGAATTCTACGGCAAGGAGTTTGCGTACTTCAAGGCCGAGAACAAGAAGAACCTCGCGGACATCTTGGAAGCGAACCCACAGAAGAAGGATGAAGTGCTCAAGCACTTGGCCACGATCCTGAACCGCATGGTCGACAAACAGTTGCTGGGTTTGGCGTTCGTGCAGACGCTGCTCTGGGAGTACCTATGCCACGCCGAGCACGACGATGTGATGCAAATGGTTGCGAACGTCCGTGACGCGTCGTTGGCGCTGCTGGCGACCCGCAACGGTGCGCGTGTCGTGAACAAGTGCATCTCACTGGGCTCGCCAAAGGACAAGAAGCGTATCATCAAGTGCCTGAAGGACAAGGTGCTCGAAGCGTGCAACCATCCAAGTGGTTACTTGGTGATCATGCGCATCCTCGATGTCGTCGATGATACCGTCTTGGTGCAGAAGTCGATCCTCGCTGAACTGAACGACCACCTGCTGGCGGTTGCGCTCCACCCAACTGGTCGCAAGGTTCTCCTGCAGCTCTTCAGCCCATTGAACAAGAAGTACCTGTCCCCAGATGACATTGAGCTGCTCGCGCCACCAATGGTGCCGTCGCCAGAGGACGCCACGCAGTTGGTTGTAAACTACAAGAAAGACCCAGAATCGCGCCGCGAAGAGCTCTTGAAGGGCTTGCTGCCAAAGCTGGAAGAGGTAGTCGCTGCCAACATGAACGAGCTGCTTCGATCCAAGGAAGGACGTGACGTGGTCGTGGAAGTGCTCAAGCGCAGTTCCAGCGAAGACATCCAGGCCAGCTTGATCGACGCCGTCCTGGCCGAGCCAGCGGAAGAAGGCCAGGAGCCAATCTTCTCGGACGCTATCGCGCACTTGGCCTTGCGCCGTGTGATCAAGGAGACCGCGTTCTCGATTCCTCTGTTAGATGCGGTGAAAGACAGCGTGGCGACGTGGGCGTTCTCGAACCGCGGCTCGTTCGTTGTGCTCGCGTTCCTCGAGTCTGAGCACGGCGCGAAGGAAGCCAAAAAGGTTGTCGCGAAGGCGCTCAAGTCGTCGCTGTCGGGCTTGAAGGCGCTCACGGAGACGCAGACTGGAACGAAATTGCTTCTCGAAAATCTCTCCAAGTAGAGTGAGTTGTAAAACCTTTTTTTTTATAGACGTCTAGCTTTCATTTGATTTTCTTTTTCATTTGGGTGGGTGGATTTCTCCTTTATGTTTCAATCCAATACCCACTCATCTCAATCACTCTCTGTGTCGTCGTCGTCGTCGTCGTCGTCGCCACTGCTATTGTCGCTGTCGTCTGTATCATCATCGTCATCGTCATCGTCAGGATCACTGCCCCTCTCGCCAGCCAGTGAAACTGGGCTCCCATTTCGCCAATTCTCGATCAGATCCAGCACCATCGGGTGATTTCGGAGCACTGCAAGCTGCGAGATCGTCTCTCCAAACTGCATGCAACACAAGAGTGAGCCTTTTAAGCACTTTTAACCGACCAAAATACCCATAAATTGGTATTGAATGCCGAACCTTGTTGGGCTTCTCCACGAGCTCAGCGTCGCACAGCTGAAGCATGTTGAACAGGATGTTGAGGCTGCCCGTGGAGGCCGCGTAATGCAGCGCTGTCATGCCCTGCGCGTCTTGGAGCCGCAAATTCGCACCGGCGTTGAGAAACACCGTACCGAGCTGAAACAGGTGCTTGCCCGCTTCAACGCACAGCATCAGCGCTGTCTGCCCAAATACCTTCTCACAGAGACCACCATTTCGCCATTTTCAGAGTTGATATCAGTGTGGAAGAACCAATTTCTTCCATCATGTACACACACATTCTTACATTTCGTGCATTCACGTCAGCCCCCAGCTCGATGAGCGTCGCTGCAGCCACTTTGTTTTCGCCCACGACCGTGAGCATCAGCGGCGTCGTCCCCCACCGGTCCTGCACGTTCAGGTCCGCTCCGTACTTTGCCAGCAGGCGCACGATGTCCAAGCTCGCCACTCGACTCGCCCAGTGGAGAGGCGTCCAGCCGTCTCGCTGCAAATGCACCACACACACAGACAACTGATGATTAGTATCAAGTTTTTATTGAATGCTACAGGCATTCAAAACTATCGCAATGGTGCAACTTCGCACGTCTTTCTTGCTCAACGAGGCGCCTTTCTTCAGCAGCACGTGGCAAATGCTCGTTCGGTTCAGAGTGCACGCCCAGTGGAGCGCATTGCGTCCGTCTGATCCGATCGCGTCAATGTCGGTCTTGTTGGCGATGCCCGACAGGATTTCGTCCACGTTGTCTGTCGAAACAACGGATGCAAAACCACTTATAAGAACGCGGTGCCCTCTTAGCAAGAATGAATGAGAATACCGATGAGATCGATACTGTTGTAGCAGTACCCTTCTTCGCAGCGAGCGTGAAGCCGTCAGCGATTCGATCATTCTTTTTCGCCACCTGGATCCAATCCAAATTCACATATTCACTCAGCATAATCCTTCAAAAGGGCAGCTTCCACAATGAGCATCGTATCCTCACTCACATAGTACGAGTGCGACAAGCGCCAGAGCAAGTACGTCGTGAACGCAAACGGGATGTCAACTATTGCGAGCAAGTGCGAGGACGCCGATGAGACACACGCAAAGTTGTCGATCTTCATGGTCGCGCGGCATTGCGCGTCGTCCTTCCAGATCATGCGCTGCCAGGAAACCACGGCGGGGGTCATGAACACCACTTGGCACAGCGAGCAGACCACCGAGTTGACAAGCGTGGTCTCTTTGCCCTCGCCATCCCACGTCGGCGTCTTGATGTCCATCGCAGCCATGAGACTGAAGATAAAGCTCGTGATTGCCGCCATGAGCGCCAGCACTGTGAATCCTCTGGTTGTGGTCGCGAGTCCCTGGCACCACGGGTCTTGCGCTGCGATCGTCGGGATTGCACTGATAGAATTGGCATCCACACATAACAGCGCGACACGTTAGCATGGCCGTATAAAAGCAAGCAGACATCTCCATATTAGGACTCTACCAGAAGCGGTTGTAGACTGTGAACGCCTGTTGGCTCGTCGAGACCGTGTCGCTTTCAATCGCCAGCCCAGCATTGATCAGCTTGTACTGCACCCCAGTTCCCTGCAACATTGGCAAAACAAGATACGGCATCCATGATTAGAACAAAACAGTATGTGCACCCGTCCAATGTTCACTCGTATATTCTATGCATATTTGCTGCTCCATTATTGAACATACTGCGAGGTACCAAAGCCCAATGTCGACCGAGTTGACGGTGTCGTACGCCCATTTGGGCTCGCTGCACGCTATGAGCAGCAGCACAACGGACACCGCACTGAACAGGTTCCCTACGGCAACATCAAAGGCATTGCGATCAAGTATTAGTGGCGTTGTATACGAGTGGGGCACGGATATATGTTGTTTTGTCCAGCACGCTTACATACCGAGCACAAAGCGGAGGCGCATTTATTTCCCCAATCGTGTGTGGCTCTTCGTCCAAAAGTGGCTTCAACATCGCGAAGCAGAGCTCACGACACGATTCGATCCGTATCGACACACCTCTCACCTCGTCAAAACCTGCAGTGACACATTGACATCACCCGTATCGACTCCTTCGCATAAACAGAGAGAGATTCAAAACCAAATTTTGATCGCATCTTGGATGCTGCTGTCTCTTTTCTTCATTTTCTTCTGCGCAAGAACTATACGGCCGATGGATTCCGAATCCTTTTTTGCTTGGTGATACGTGTTGAGAGGGGCTTCAAGCTGCTGGCTGGAGATTCGCTCTGCTGTTGTTTTGTACCGAGTTGGCGCCTTTTGGAACTCGGCCAGTCCAGGCACAACAGCAAATCCACGTCCGCATCACTCCACCATGTTACTTCCTGGTACTCGTGAATCTCCTTGATTTAACTTCCTGGTCTACAAATCGCTCAAGCACGAAAACGAGACACCTCGGCTCTGGGTGTGATTGGTGGGTGTGGGAGGGTGCTAACCACGAACCCTACAACTTGCTCAAGATTCGATTCCTTTATAGTGCATACTCAAGCCAAGTGTTTTCAATTGCTGCGAATCTCGCGGGGGAAAAACCGCAACCAGCCTGAGGGATTCGCAGAGCGAGTCCACACAGACCAAGGCATAGTGAATCTCCATAGTTTTTCTTTTTCTGCGCGCTCGAATCTCGACTGGGCGAGTGCGCGCTGGCGACGCTCAACACGCCACAAGCACAAGAGCTCTCTCAGCAAGAAGACAAGAAGGGCTCAGTCAATATTTCCGCCGTCCGCAGCAAGCAGACTGCACTCCCCTCTTGATCAACCCTCCTCGACCGACCGTCCTCCCACGACACCACCACCGCCTTCCGCCATGCTCACTTCGCCATTTGCCTCCGCACCCGCAGCACCGCACGCTTTCCCAAGCCCCGCGTTCGCGCCGATCTCGATCGCCATCCCAACAGCTATGAACCTCAAGGCCATGCTCAGCGCCGAAGACGCCACTGTCCCCGAACACGCGCAGTGCCCGCCTTCGCCGGCGTCGTCCACGACCTCGTCGTCGAGCAGCACTTCCAGCAGCAACAGCAGCGATGCCGGCGAGAGCGACCCGCTCAAGCGCGGCTGGGTCGCTCCGTTCCTGCTCCATCTGCACCAGATGCTCCGTCGCGAGAACCCAAAGATCATCCGCTGGACGGAAGACGGCATCGCGTTCCAGATCCTGGACAAGGAGGCGATGACCAACCAGATCCTGCCGCGCTACTTCAAGAACAAGAACTTTGCCAGCTTCCAGCGCCAGCTCAACTACTTTGGCTTCCGCAAGTGGAGCAAGGCGCGCGCTCAGTTCTCGACCTACAGCCGCGAGCACTTTACCCGCGACAACTACGGCGACATGTCGCTCGTGAAGCGCCAGAGCAAGAAGTCCCGCAAGCGTCCAGCCTCGGGAAGCATTGAAGAGCAAGACGCCAAGCGCCCAGCGGTTCAGTCGTACTGGGCCTCGGGTGACAAGTGCAAGCCAATTCTCCCACGACCAGGCACCGCCATCGCTGTCACCCCAGCTGCCAGCACCATGGAAGTCGCCGCTCCAGCCCCACAGCCAGTGGCATCATCTCCAGTGATGACCGCAGTGGCTCCAGTGGAGAGCATCTCCCCAGCTCCAAAGACGTGGTCGGCTCCGTCGTTCGACCTCCTGGTGCGCGCGCCGCCAGCGTCGAACCCTCTGTTCACGCTCCCAGTGATCTCTCCAGCGCGGAAAGCGACCAACGGGTGCAAGCTGCCGTCGATCCACGATCTGGCGTTCTCCAATGCATTGAACAGCAACGCGGGTCTGCGTCCTCGCTGGCTCGCCTAAGCTTTCCGGGTGACATCTCGAAGAGTTTGGTATATATGAATCGTCGTCGTCGTGACCGTATGGTAGTCTTAAGAAGAACCTCTTATTTAAAACAAGTATGTATGCATCTTTCCTTCAAGAAGGTTGAGAAAGAGTTTTAGGATTTATTATTAAGTAGCAAGCAAGCAAGCGCTGTTGGGGGCTGGACGCGCTCCACAAAAGCCTTGTATACAATAAAGTGATTGCACTCGCAGTATGTCGATTTAGTTGTTCCTTGCGAATGGCATCTCCAGCTCTCTGTCTCATCGCATAGCATTCATCTGCAGCCTGCGTTCAACAGGGAAGATCTTGACCAAGCGCGCATTCACAGACCAGACCAGACGCACGTTCCTCTCGTTCGCGATCGAATCTCGCACAAGAGTCGGGAGAGAAAACAGAAAACGCGAGATTCCTTTTTCATTTTGCATTCACGAGCATCAGCGAGCATTTTGACTTTGAACATCGTGTTGTCCACACACCAGTGATTTTCTGTGTTTGGGACAAGGTCCCTTGTTTGGATGAGAAAAAAGAACCCCAGCCCCGTTTTTTCCCATTTCGGGACATCATGAGACAGTCGATCAGCCACAAAAGATCCAAAACCCCCAGTACAGCCACAAAAGACTTGGAATTTGTAAAGACACTTGAGCAATACCAGAAAGCCCACGGAGATAGATCATTCCCGCATTCGTACGCACGCACGCCAGCATCTTGGTGCTTCTTCACTTCTTGTTGAGCCATCCAATCCACGTCCACGTACTGTGCGCCAAGAGACACAGAACGAAGGGGATCACCTCACCAGCCACCACCACTTCCAGTCGACCGATCGAATACACTCTGCTGCTATCGACCGACCCTCCGCTTGCTCATTTCCCAAACCGCCACACACGACACACACCAAGAGGAAGAAGGATGAAGTTGCAGTCCATTCCGGCAGTCGCGATCTGCCTCTTCGGTGCGCTCGCGGTTCCGAATGGCGCTGACGCGTGCACGATGATCGCGATCGGCAAGAACGCGACGCTTGACGGCTCGACGCTCATGGCGCACACGGACGACGCCGGCGGCGGCGCGGCGGACCTCCGTCTTGTGCGCGTGCCCGCGCAAGACCACCCGGACGGCGCGAAGCGAGCGGTGTACAGCTTCTTTGGCGGATACCCGCGCCTCGTGAGCCACGAGCGAGGACCGAACTACGCGCCAAAGAGCGATCACGAGACGCTCACGGAGCCGCTGGGCTTCATCCCGCAGGTGAAGCACACGTACGCGTATTTCGATCAAGACTACGGCATGATGAACGAGGTGCAGCTGAGCATCGCGGAGAGCACGTGCGGCGCGCGAACCGTCGGCTGGTCGAAGGATCTGCCCTACGGCAGCAACCTCTTTGGCATCGCGGAGCTGTCCAAGGTCGCGCTCGAGCGTTGCGACTCGGCGCGGTGCGCGATCAAGACAATGGGCGATCTCGCGGTCGAGCACGGCTTCTTCAGCGAAGACAGCGGCGATCCAGCGGCCCCAGGGTACATTGACTCGGCCGAGACGCTCGGCATCGCTGACAAGTACGGCGAAGTGTGGATTTTCCACGTGCTCACGGGGAAGAACAACGCGAGTGCCGTGTGGGCCGCGCAGCGCGTCCCGGACGACCACGTCGCGACGGTTGCGAACGCGTTTATGATCCGCGAGATGGATCTGAGCGACAGTGAGCGGTTCATGGCGTCTCCGAATGTGCATTCGTTCGCACAAGAGATGGGCTGGTGGAACGAATCCATGGGACCCTTTGACTTCACGGCTGCGTACGGATACGTTGACATGGACCCGGTGCACCCGCTGTACACTGGTCGCCGCGTGTGGCGCATCTTCGACCGCGTGGCACCGTCGCTGAAGCTCGACTCGCGCCTCGGCGAGGTCTCACAATACCGCACGTACCCGTTCTCGGTCAAGCCCGACGCGCTTTTGCATCCGAGTGCTGTCATGGATCTCCTGCGCGACTATTACCAAAACACGGAGTACGACATGTCCAAGGGCGTTGCAGCCGGTCCGTTTGGCTCGCCGATCCGCTGGGACGGCGACAACAAGGGCGTGATTGGCGGCTGGGAACGTCCCATCTCGAGCTTCCGCACGATCTACAGCTTTGTGCTGCAGGCGCGCTCGTTCTTGCCGGATGCGGTTGGCTGCGTCCTCTGGTACGGGCAGAGCTCGCCCCACAGTTCCGTGTACGTGCCTTTTTCGTGCCGCCAGAGCCAAGTGCCGAGCGCGTATCTGGAGAACGCGGGCAAGCAAAGCGAGGTGAACCAGAAGTCTGCGTGGTGGGCGTTCAACTTTGTGAAGAACTGGAGTCAATTGCGCTTTGATCGTATCAGCCAAGACATCCGCAAGCAGATCGTCGAGATCCAGAAAGCGTCAATTGCAGCGCGCGAGGCCATGGAGCTCCACGTTACGACCCACTTGATGAAGAATGACAACAGCAGCAATGAGAGCGACACCAACGCGATCGACAAGTACTTTGAAACGCGCTCAAACGAGTTTGCGAGCAGTGTGGTCGAGCGCTGGTGGCAGTTTGCGTGGCAGCTGGTGGGCAAATTCGCCGACGGGTACGTCACCACGGGCGAGAAGCCCGAAGACATGGAGGCGCTCGGGTACCCTGCGTGGTGGCTTGAGAAGACCGAGTTCTCCAAGTGGCCGGGCAACTCGTTCGTGGCCCACGGCTCGATCAAGCGAGCCATTGAACCGCCAGCTGCAACTTCGTCGCCATCGTCGGGATCTTCCGAGGTGGTGGAAGCCGTCGTCAGTGTTGCCACCAACACTGTTGAGCCAGCACAGAAGGAGGGATCACCGGCGTTTGCGCAGATTGGCGGCGGCGTGGTCGCTGGGACGGTCTTTGGCGTGGCGATCATGTGGATCGCGGACAAGCGACGACGATCCGGATACGAGTCGCTGGCGTAAAGCACACTGGGCTTCCAAAGCACCTGGACGGAGTGATGTCGACCGAGAGGGAATGGAGCCGCCAGTGGTGAATTTACATACAATGATAGTCGCTTTGTGAAGATTAATTTAGTTGTGCTCTTGGTTATTGTTTGGATGGGCTCTAACAGAATCGGTCTCCTGTCTTTCGTTTTTTCTATCGGGGGTTTGTTAGTTTGGGGGTTTCTCTATGTAAGACAAAAAATGGTCGGCATCGTTGTGAAACCATTTCTTCTTTGTGAAGCTAGAAGCGCTTGCTGTAGCGTTCGCTGCGCTCGCGGGCCTTCTGTTCGCCGCGGTCGCGTCTGTGCGACGTGGTGCGAGGAGCTCCACGGTCTCCCGAAGGGCGTCCTTCACGGCCGCCACCACCACGGCTCTCGGAGCCATAACGCTGGCGTGGGGGCGATGATCGCCCCTCACTGCGTCGTTCAAAGCGGTCTTCGCGGCCCCGGCTACCGCGCTCCTCGGAGCCAAAGCGGCGCTCTCGTGGCGGAGCAGCGTCGTCACCGTCAACATCGGTCGATCGCGGTGCTCTTGGTGCGCGCTCAAAAGACGGCGATGGTCGTGCTCCTTCCGCTCGCTTCTCAAAGCGAGACTCATGGCCACGACTGCGCTCCTGGGAACCGAAGCGCTGCTCTCTTGGCGCAGCAGCATCGTCGTCGAAGCGACGTGGGGCTCTGCGGTCGCTTCTGTCACTACGGTCGCGTCCACCTCTCTCGGAGAAGCGGTCGCTGCGCTCTTCCGAGTTGAATCGCGACGCGCCAGCTGGAGCCGAGTCGCTGCGACGAGGACGCGAATCTCTTCCTTCACGAGGAGCGCCGCCGCGTCTTCTCTCTTGCGAGCCAAAGCGCTCAGCACGGTCACGTGGCGACTCGCGCGAGCTTCTGCGTGGTTCACGTGGTGGAGGCAAGTCGTCCATGTTGAAACGCTCGCTCGGTGGCGTCGACGAAGATTCGCCAAAGTTGCGTGGCTCGCGTGGTCCTCGCGGCGCGCTCGAGCGCTCTTCACTGCGTCCTCGTCTGTCGCCACCACCGCCACGGGAGCCAATGCCCGAGCCGCCCTTGGTCATGAACTTGGACTTTTCCGCGTGCGACGCTGGCTCCAGCCCCTTGACGCCAAAGAGCCCCATCTTGCGCAGGATCTTCTTGTCGATGCGTGGGGTCTCGCTCAGCCCAATGAGGTGGCTGTAGTGCTCCGCGAGCTCCACGAGCTTCTCCTTGTCGAGGTTGAGCTTCTTTTGGTTCGAGTTGTAAAAGCCCAGGAACGCCTGGTACGATTGCTGCGCCGACTTTTCCAGCTCACTGCCCGGTTTCAAGCGAGCGAGTGCCTCCGTGGTGTGGAAGCCCTTGATCGAAGTGGTGTCCACCACTTTCTCAGTGAGCGGCAGGTCCCCGAGGTCTTTCAGGAACGGCTTCTCAAAGTCCGCGAGCACCAGGATGCCGCGACCTTCCATACCGGCACGCGCCGTACGCCCCAAACGGTGGATGTACTGGTCGCGGTCGGTCAGACCCACTTGGAGCACGAGCGAGACGTCCGGGTAGTCGACACCGCGAGCCGAGACGTCCGACGAGAACATGATCACGTTCTTGCCGCTGCGGAATGCGTCGGCGGCCTTGGTGCGCGCCGACTGGCTCTTACGCGAGTGCATCTCGAGCACGTTTGGGAACTTGGCCTTGATGAACAGCTGCGCCATGAACTGCGCCGCACGCGCGGTCGGCAGGAACACGATCACCTTGTACTCGGCTCGCTCCATGTGCTCGCCGAGGATCGCTTCCACAGTCGGGATGACATTGGGCAGATCGCACGTGACAAACTCCTGCACGGTCTGCACGTTCGTCTGGTGGTCGTCTTCGTGGATCGTGTCGATGAACGCGTAGTCTGGGCGAAGCGCGACGTCCTTGAGCTCCTCAGTGGACTCGGGTAGCGTCGCGCTGAAGAGCAGCGTCTGGCGCTGCTTTGGCAAGTTGCTGATGATCTTCATGATCTCCTTGCGGAAGCCCATGTCGAGCAAGCGGTCGGCTTCATCGAGCACCAGCACGCGCAAGTTGCCGAGCTTCTGGCGGATGTTGCCGCTGTTCTCTTCCAGGTGCGCTTGAAGGCGTCCGGGGGTGGCCACCAGTACGTCCAGCGGCTTTGGGTTCGAGAGCTGCTTCACATCGCTGTTCATCGACGTGCCGCCGACGAGGCACGCGGTGCGCATGCCGTGCGCGGCCGTGAGCTTCTCGGCTTCGACCGCGATCTGGTTGGCGAGCTCGCGCGTGGGCGAGATGACCAGCGTCGCGATCTTGACTTCTTTGCTGTTCGCGCCGCCGAGACTCTTCTCCTTGAGCATGTTCTCGATGGACGGCAGCAGGAACGCGATGGTCTTGCCGTTGCCGGTCTTGCCCTTGGCGAGCACGTCCTGGCCGTCGAGGATGAGCGGGATCGTCTCGTTCTGCACGTGCGTGAGGAACTCGTACTTCATCTGCTCCGTGAGCACCTGCTTGGAGCGCTCGGAGATCGGCAGCGACGCGAACGACGTCTCCGTCAGGTACTGCAGCGCGCGCGTCGAGTGCACGCCCGCGAAGCGCTGCTGCGAGACGAGCGCCGCCGCGCGTCTGTGGGTCGTCAGCTTGGAGAGCCACATGGTGCGTGTGGGGCGTTGGTGGTCAGTCGGCTGCGGACAAGAAGATATGTATCGCGGACTGTCCAGCTTTGTTGCGCAACAACAGCATCATTCCAAGTTCCAGACGGCGGCTCCTGTCCAAGCGACTGACAAAGATAGTGCCCCATCGAGGGTACTATTTTTTGTGAGCAGTTCAAGTTCGAGCTAATTATATACACGTCAAATGTGGCATCTATTTAGATAAAACTATAAAGAACCAAGGGATTAATATTAAAAAGAGTAGAAACTTGATCTCAATTTGTAGGTAAAAATCGGGCATCTGTCTGCAGGCAATGTGATACATGTCGTGTATTAATTTAAACAAGAACCTCTTGAAAGCGATCGTGTGTCCCTCTCTAAAGTGATTGATGTAACGAGGGGGCGGGCGTGGAACTTGCTTTGCTCTGGCTTTTGCTTCGCTCACACAATTGGGGAAGATCACATTTCTTCTGGATCGGAAGAGCTCTTCGGACGACCGCGTGTGCGTGCCTGCATTAATCTCTTCATCTCCTTCTAGGACCACAGCCCAATAGACAATGGTGGCGCGCTCGCTGTTCTCCAAGACCGTGGCGCTGCTCGCGATGGCGGTGGTGGCGCTCGTGCCGCAGAGCCACGTGGCGGACGGCTTCATCGTGGAGTTGGCGGCCAACTCGCAGCAGTGCTACTACGAGTACGTGCGCACGAAGCGCACGGCGTTCCTCAAGATCGGCGTGCTCGAGTCGCAGGACCTGTACGACATCCGCTTGAAGGCGTTCGGCCCGTTCACGCAGCCGCCCACGGAGGAAGACATGACCATGGGCTTCTTCGACCAGCTGGTCACGACCCAGCGCGACCAGCAGAGTAACGACGTGCAGCACAACGGCTTCAACTTTGAGTCCGAGCACCGCGGCGGGTACTACAAGTTCTGCTTGGACAACACGCACAGCGGCTACAACGGCAAGATCGTCGAGTTCTACACGTCTTTCGACCTGTCCAAGGAGGACGATCTCGGACACGAAGACGAGGTCGAGAAGTACGCGAAGCAGCGTAAGTGTATCATTCCAACACTTCTCGATGGGAGCGCATTGTATGTGATCGGTGAGCTAACTATTTTGATGCATGTTGGTTGTGCAGAACACATCGAGGGCGTGACGACATCGCTCAACCGCCTGAAAGAGCTCCTCGACCTGATCCAGTCGGAGCAAGCGTACTACAAGTCGCGCGAGCGCCGCCACCGACAGAGTACGTCATTCCGCATTCATGTTGCTCATTCGTATTGTGTCTCTTTACCTGAAATTGGTGAGCTAACTCTCGTTTCGCTGCTCTGTAATTATTGCTGCAGCGCTGGAGAGCAACAACAACCGAATCATGTGGTACACGACGATGGAGATCGGGATGCTCGCGCTGATGTACGTGGCCCAGTCGTTCTTCCTGCACAAGTCGTTCAGCGACAGAGGCATGCTCGCCAAGCGCCAGTGGGCGTAAGCGAACAAGAACGTGTGAATGCGAAAGTGGATGCTGATGGCGTTTGACGTTGAACGAAAGACGAATCGAATGGGCATTTGCTGAGAAAAGCGCACGACGCAGCCAGTTGCAGTGGATGAAACTCACGGTTGCTGCTTTTATCCGAATGGAACACTTCAATACATCAAATTACGCTCGTGAATGAGAAAGACTGGCCCTCTATTTGATGATGGCACACCCTTATCTCACTATTGCGTTGACGCTTCTAACTCCTGAAGTAGCGCTTCAGAGGAAAGACGCCGAGTCTCAATATTGGCACTCGAGTCGCCGCTGCTCTCTGCTGCGATCATCACTTCCGCAGCGCCAGTCTCCCCTGATCCCCTCGAAATCGATAGATAATAGCACGCGCTCTCTGCAGCAAAGCGATACGAGCCGGTGTCCACTGTGAGCATTGCGTCCAGTGGACTCAGGCGCAAGACTCCTCGCAGTCGCTGGAGATCAATCTTCGCGGAGATCGCCGAGGTGAGTGGATTGATTGCCACTTCCTCTCGCTTCACTGGCTGGAAACTCGCTACCTGGAAGATCGAGACTCGGAATGGGCAGCTCTTTTGCAACGGCGCTTGAGTTCCAGGACTGCGCAGCGTCAGCTCGGCATGACCTGTGACTGGCACGGTCTGCAATGGCACGCGCACCAAATGCTGCTCACTGGGACTGAGTGCCTCGAAGACTTGGCTGAATGGAGAATTTGCTGCATCGGCATCGATATGCACGGACAGCGTCACTTCTCTAAGCAGGATCTGCGACTGGTTCGCCACAGTGACGAGGAGCTCTTTGGATGCGGCGTCGAACTCGCACTCGGCACGGAGGTTCTGCAGCAGCGCCGCCTCCATGACGTCGTTCATGATCTGCATCATCTGCGCGCTCTGCGCGAGACTCTGTCCGACGCGGTCGAACACCGTCGAGAACGACTGCTGCAGCCCGCCGGCGTACTCGTTCAGCATCGCCGCCATCTCCTCCATGCTTGCTGGTTGCTTGCTGCCGAAATGGCGATCGAACGCTGAAGCAGCTCATTTTCCCTTATAACAAGTCAGGCAATTGCGCCAATGTCCTAAAATGACAGATAACAAAGGCAAAATAGCATATAACAAAGGTTCAACTGTACTCGCAAGGCGTCAGTCCAGAACAGAAAAACAAATATTCCAACTATACGGCGATTTAGCTCAGGGTTGGTGATTACGTCCAAATGTAACCGGTTACGTTTCGACGTTATCAACAACCCTGAGCTAAATCGCTATATAATTGGAGGATATGGAGTTTTTTGTGTTCTAAACTGGAGTTTTTCCGGTACAGAACGCTATACACGCACGCATAGCATTTTTTATACTTTTACTGTTTATAGAGGAGGTACTGTATTACTTATATTGATGATGCCAGTCGGTGACAGCAATCAGCTTTTTGAAGTGAAACACAAGACAACAGTTCAAGATCAGATAATTTTTGTCTCTCTGTTAAGTTTAGATGATTAATTTTGCTCGCGAGAATTGCGGCACGGCAACCATCCATATTGCATAAAAATAGGACTGCTAAACTGTCATACTGCATACAATTCTCATTTATGTGGACACCAGGTGTTGTTGTACGAGACACAGCAGCTCTCCAGAATGATGAAGTAGACACTCATAGTGTCACAATCTGATGCTATTGCTGTTGCTTCACAGACTTATGTAATTTTTGTGTCATACTACGTAGTATTTATATGGTAGAATATCGTCACACTTCGGACAAAGGAAAGCAAGTACCTAAACCTAAAAACTATTGTTGACCAATGATAGCGCTACCGCTTGTAGTGTTAACCAATTAAAGTCGTCCAGAAGTGTCCTTCCCCTCATACCCTAAATTTAGGTGTACCTAAATTAAGGGTATGAAGGGAAGGGTTAATTCGGACAAGTTCGGATATATTTTGTCCGAATTTCTGGCAAATATTTGATGTTCCATACTGAAGTCTAGTCATTTACTTATAAAAAGATTATCGCTCAACTTCGGACGCAGTCGTTACATTTTATTTATCAGCCGTGGCCAAAAAGATCTCAGCGTCTCCTTGGGACCGCTGTCTGTTGTCCTTGTACGCGCTTTCATTCGGCGTAATGTCGATAAAGACGCTGTTACCAGGAAACACGCAGTGCGCGCAGCTGACAGCGTTGAATTCATTCGAGCTGTTTATAGTGAATGGGGAAACAACTGAGGATTATGTGGAGCGTGTGGTAGCAGAGGATAGCAGTGGAGCTACGCTACTTCTTGTGTTGGACAGCTACGCGATGTATCTCGTGTTTAAGAACTGTGGGAGCGGCAAAACACTTGCAAAAAGCACGGTGAGTGTATACTTTGGAAACGTGGAAAACCATTATCTTGAAGTGTTTGAAACACAGCGCGCGCTCAACAAAAAGAAACTCGCAAAGATAGCCACGGCACTCAAGAATCACTGCTCGAAACAAGGGAGTGTGTTCGTCAACAAGGCCCCTGCGTGCACGAAGAAGGACCTCCAGGTGCTCTCCCACTGCTTGCTCAAGAATGCGACAACTGCCAGAGAGTACGGCGATGCTGCGCTGCTCAACGTACTTTGGTACCTATTTGGACGGAGCTCAGACACATCCTGGTTGCTCAAGAACCAGCCATCGATCTACCCAGGTCAGTGCGTTAAGATCAATTGCTATAATACCACTGTCAAGCGATTAATGAACTTGCTTGTGTGTTGTAGAGGGAGTGGTTTCTTCACATTTAAGCGAATGAAATTAGCAAGTGAACAGGGTGTGGCACTCTTCAAGGATCGAGAGCACTTTGCTTCCTGCAGCTGCTCGGTCATCTTCCTGTTCCTCAAGTCCCAAGCCAAATTGCTGCTGACAATGATTTGAGCCTGCTGGAGCTCATCGCGAGTCAGGGAGGGGGCGAGGGTTCGAGTCAGAAGGACAGCAGTGCTGCAAAGAAAGCCAAAAAGACAGCACCAAAGATCCATTCCTATGTGAACCGTCTGCTTCACAGAGTGATGGATCAGTGCGCTGAGGATGGCGACAGAGTAACGCCAGGTCATGGTCGCTCAGCATCCGAGCTGGCATGTTGGTGAAGCGATCCAACAGCGCAACAGCAGAGTCCGACCCACCAGATCACGAACTTCATTCAGGAGCAAAGCGAGATGATGCGCGATCTCATCCCTCAAAACCGAGAATTGTCGGTTCAGAACAAACAGCTCTTAGCAAAACTGAAGCGCATGGAGCAGCTGAGGGGTGCACAAGTCCCAGCCGAGAGTGATCATCACCAGCATACACCAGGTCCGCCGCCATCCCTGACCCACACTGCATCCATCGCCGAGCCAGCAGTCGGGATCGAGGAAGAGCTCCATCGTGAAGCCAAGAAGTACAAGCGCAGCTCCACCAGCAAGAGCCTAAAGACAGTTTGGTACGGGTGGTTCAGTCAGCAACTGTGGAAAGCGAAACAACAGAGGCAAAGAAACCACGACCTCAAAGTAGTGGTTGCGTTCATGAAGCTTTTCTTACCGAACGGCTTCATCCTCGACGACGGTGATCTCCTTCAACTTGGAGCAATCGCTGAGGAGAACACTATCTCCTTCCTTCGGTTGAATGGTAGCACCGCGAACTCGGTTGGTACAACTGTGGTTGCACTCAAAGCCTTCCACAATGAAGGCAAACTCAACGAGATGATCTCACGATACGAGGAGCTGAAGCTCCGGGTGCAATTGTCGACAACTCCCTGGGACCTACCGTGCATCCGCTCTTGCGCAAATGACTCTGTAGCACCACTCCACTCTCAGTCATATCTAGACTGCGATTCTCTGCGCGCAACACAATCTCAGTCTATCTACAACACAACGGTCCCCGACTACCGCCCCGAGGCGTGCTTTATGGTCCCGTTTCTGACGGAGAAATGCGCGGCGCCACTCGCAGCTCCCGACAGTCCGCCGCAGCCGAGCCCTCCGATTTTCATGACGCACGGGACGCGCGCGATTGCGTCACACCATCTTACAGAGTACTGGTAAGCTTTGCATGTGTGCTGCATGCGGATGTTCGTGAAGGGCAACGCGGCTAATACGCTTATTATTATTGTGTCTCATCAGGACTGCGCATGACAAGGAGAAAACGCCGCTCTACGAC
>JAASFI010000173.1:0-47657 GCA_023333705.1 Globisporangium viniferum
GGTCAGCAAGCTGAGCCAGCAAGTGACGGTTGCAAAAATGAATGTGAAAATAAAACCGGGCTTATCACCCGGTAATCAGTTTTCACACTGATTAGAACAGATACTACACTTGATCTTAGCCATAAGGCCGAGAAGGTATGAATTTTTGCCTGCACCCTTGCTCATTCGTGTACCCTCGTCTGTGCCCACGCGGACATCTGACCTCTATTTGGCCAAGTTTACCTCCGTGTCTACGGTATTTTCCCATTTCAATAAAACCTCTATAAAGATGTATCGGTGCAAAGTCAACCCCACCAACCTCTTCAAGATTGCTGCAAGGGTGACTCAAGAAAAAGTCGCACATTCGTGCTTCAACATCACCCATTTCTAGCCAACACGATTGTCGCACTCTATCTCTCTGCGTCGGTCTGCCACAGCCAGCTGCGAAATCCAATATGCAATGCGATCATGAACACAATTATGAAAACAGTGCGCGCTGATACATCCTGCAGTTTGCTACTTGCCTCGTTCAGATTCAGCTTCAAACTCCGTCACTTCGCAAAGCGTCCACTGCACAGAGACACTCACGCGTTCAAATGAAGCTCGCAGTCTCTTCGATGCAATGTTCCTCTTTTCATCTGTCCACCCCCTCTCGTGCTACTGTGTGCCCTACTCTGCCAGATCGAACTGCAGTGCTGTGTGTACGTCTATCTCTCAACTGTAGCCGCACGCCTTCCAGGCACAACACGTTCAGCAACAGACACCAACACTGCCGATGTGCGTTGCAAGAGGTTTGTGGTCGCTATCAATGAGCATGCTCAAGTGCAAGTGAGAGAACTTGTGAGGGCTTGCTGCCGTGTCTAGACAGCACTCAGACCAGCGTTTAAGCCCAACTTTGCGGTACGAGAGCGGCCCTAGGCGCGTCTGCCACTTTGGCCGCTTCGGGATGAACTGTTGGAATTTTTTCATCTTCGAACGAGCGAGTGAGCTTTCCAGCGAGACTCTCGGCAGGACTGCGCGGATCTCGAAATGACCACGGACATCGTGTGCAAAATGCGCTCCTCTCTGCCATTCGACAACAAAAAACCGCGACACAAAATCGAAACGCATCGCAGGCGCTCAAATCCAATGACATTGCCTTGCTTCCCTCATACGTCGGCCGCCTAGCAACACTACTCACAACAACGGCGCCAAGATGAACGACAGGTTGAGCCGCAAGTCGCCTAACGCACTCGGATGCGCCAACTCATCCACTGTGACCGGTGACTGCTGCTGCGCAGACGCCGCGTTGCTGGTCTGCCGCAGGTCGGTGCATTGTGACACATCAAGTGGCGGTGGTGATCGCTGACGGAGAGAGGCGGGCGCAGCCTCAAAGAGGTCTCTGCCGATGTGGCCCGTCGGGGTGATGAACGCGCCGCTCAGCACGAACGCCACGTCCTCGTACTTGTCAAGAAGCGCTCGCAATCCTTCCACATAACTGACCGCCATCTCACAAGAGTCGATCTTGCCCTGCTTGCCGAACCCCAGCTCCACGGCGGCGTCGATCGTCAGCGTGTTCCCCAGCAAGTTTGTCGCGATGTTCGGGCGGAGCAGCACGTGCGGCATAATCCGCTCGATCGTGGTCGGCGTCACGCGCATCTCCATCTGCAGTCGGATAAAGCAAGTCACCTGCCCCACGCAATCACGCACTACCACCGACGACAACTGCAGCTCGAACGCGCCAAAGCACGTCGCGTACCGGCGCCACTGCTCCAACAGCGCGTTTCGACCGCGGAGGCTCCCGTGCGTGACGTCGGCTTGAAAATGCGTCTCGACGAACTTGACTTGCGTCATCTCCACGCTATCAACACCACTGGGAGCTGCTCCCAAGGTCGTAGGAACCCAGGGACCGCGCGTGCTCGTGTTGAACCCGTGCCGAAAGCACCAGAGATACGCTCGCGCGATCGCCAAGTGCACTTCATCGGCAGAGGCTCGCGCTGGCCACGAGTCGACGCGGTTCCGCCAGGTCCGGAAGCGCAGCTCGTGGCGGATCACGTTGAGCGCTTCAATCTCGGCTTTTAGCGCAGCCACGTGCGCCGACAGGTCGATCTCGTGCTGGCGCTGCTTCAGTCGGTACCGCACTTGCCTCGAGCGACTCAGCGCCTTGCGCCGCAGCTGCTTCGTTTCGCTGGCGTCGTCACGTGGATTATCGGATGGGCACTCCCGCGGCATTTTGAAGAATGCACACGTACGCTCGCTCTCGTTAACGCGGACACGCTCGCAGTCAAGTCGGCAATAAACAGCCTGTGGTCGCCCATGGGCCGTTCAAGTGGAGACGCAGGATGAATCCGGCGTCTTGTCGCACGTCACTGCGAAGAACCAACTTTCTGTGCGACAAAACATGCCTCTTGCCGTGTTCAACACAAAGCACCGAATCTGCAATGGTGTCAGCGTCTAAACCCTGTGCGCTAGGGTCGGCGGTTGTCCGGGAAGAGTTTGTGTGCTGGGACGCGTGGTTTCAATAGCCGCACGTGCACGTGGAGTCTGTCAACGCGGGGCGGTCACGTCAGGTGGAGAACCGATTCTCACTCGTCGACATGCATAAAGCGTTAGCCACTCGCCCGTGAAAGTCTCACGGTCTCACTGAGACCAAGTGTAACTTGGTCTCACGGCAAAGAAACGCGGCAGGCGGGGCTAGAACTCGGGATTAACAGCCAGCGCGTGCTCCACCTGGTATCCACCTCCAGTCTGTTCCGCTCGTTGCGCTAGAAATCCCTCACTGCCCTTGTCCGAATCGCATCCATCGCACAGTTTGGTCGCCGCGCGAGCGATTCGCTTTCGTCGGTGATGACGAAATGGGAGCAGTCGCTGGCGCAGCTTGGTACCAACCACAGTTGAATAAATGTAGCCACGAGTAAATGCGGTACGGTTCCAGTATCCAGGTCGTCATGCGACTCGTGTGACGTGCGCATTGTCCGAAATCGAAAACGGCCGCTGCGTTTTTTTCGTCTGCACTTCGCTCGATAGTTCTGTGCGACTGGCACATTTCGTCATCTCTTTGCTCTGTTCAGGTTGTCGCTGTGGTCATTTCTTGGTCGAGTCTGCGAGGAAAACCCAGGCACAGTGAGACTGCAAGTTGAACAAAGCAGTAAAACAATATTCGGCAGCCTTTGTGATTTTCATGAGCACGCACACGATCTTTTCACCTGCACCCTGCCAAATCGTGATAACAGACGACCACGCCGCTTGGCTTTTGACGCTCTGGGAAGGTCGATGTCATTGTCTGCCTGGTTGTGCGTATGGTCGGATCGGTCCTTGTCTGGCCTGGTAAGAACGATGCACTGCGCCGGTGTAAATCTCCACAATTGGGTTGATAGATGCTATTGTTTGTTTTATACTATACTGTCCAGAGAAGCTCGTCTTCCTCTCACTGTTGGTTGATGTGTTTTGTTTTTCTTCACACGCCAAGAAGACGCACTTGCTGAACTCCCGGGAGAGCTTCGATGGCGCCGACGATTTCTTTGTAGCTGAAACCGCTGCTGTCGCTGTCTATCGAACGTGCGTCCAGCACAAATTCCAGAATCTGCACGCCGTCTTGAAGCTGGAGCCCGCACTTCTTAATCTCCACCTGGTCGTTCCCCACTTGCCCAATCACGTCGCAAATCTCTTTCAATAAATTATGGTTCGGCAAACGCCGTTCACCGCACGCTGGGCCGTTCTCGGTTCCGCATTGCTCTGCTTTCGCCTCAACATGGAACGAAAACGTCGAAGCCGCGTCGACAGGCGCCATGAGATCGAAACTCGTGATTGGCAAATTTCCGAAGACTCGACCAGGGTTCAGCGGGGATCGCATTGTAGACATTGCATGCTGCGCGAGGCTCGTCTCGTACAGCTCTTGCCCCCATTTCACAACCTCATCCGCAGAAGGGCGAGCTGCTGGATCGTGGCTGAGCAGCTTTGCGATCATCTCCATCAGCTCGGGGCTTTTCTGGTTCCACCGAAACTCAACAGGGAAAATATTCTCTCTCGCGTTGCGCAAGGCGATGTAGCGCTCCATCGTGGTCGTGAAGCGCTCATGGCACAGCTCAAACAGGATCATTCCGAGTGAGTAGACATCCGTCTTCGCGTTGTACTTCTTGCCGGCGACTTGCTCTGGACTCGCATACAAATACGTGCCGACGCCGGCAGTCACTTCATTCTCCGAGACGTTCGACATGGAAACCGACCAGACCGACGACGAGTAGATGTGGTGCCCGCTTGCAATATTCGTGGTTGACGTGGTTACAGTCGTAGTAAGCTGTTGATGATGCTCTTCGACGGTTGCAGGTGCGTTCAAGTTCACGTTTGCAGCATACCGAGAGAGCCCGAAGTCCCCCAGTTTGATCGAATCTCCTTCAGTGTCTGCTACAAAGATGTTGGCGGGCTTCAGATCGCGATGAATCAAACCACACGAATGCACATGTGCAAGAGCGCTGGCGATCTGGACAAAGATCTTCAGTAGTTTCGGCAATTCCATCGGGCGGTTCGGCAGAGCCAGGTAATCGCCGAGATTTCGCCCCGCGCAATACTGCATCTGAATGTACAGCCAGTGGTCGCACTTGTCCACTGAGAAATCGTCATCGGTAGCCGACTCGTTTGCAGGAAGATTGGGAGCAACCACTTCTTGGTGGCGTCTTCTTCTCACCGTGTTGCTTTGGACCAAATCTTCTTCTCGCCACACTTGTCCGTCACTGGCATCAGCTGACGAATCGCGTTCCCACTCGAAGCCACCGTCATCTTCGTTGTCAAGCCCACCAGCGTCGCTGTAGAAATCCATCTGACTGCGCTGGTTCTCAGAAAACTCCATTTCCGAAATTGGCGCCAGTAGGTTACTCATGGAGTAGTTTCTGCCAGGAGCACCGGCGAGACTGGAATCCAGATCCGATGGTGTGCCGAACAGACCTGTCACCGAATCTTCAACCTTTTCGAGCCACGCTTGGTAGTATCGAACGATGTTTGGATGATCCAGTAGCGCCAGGATTTTCACTTCACGGAGAAACTTCTGGAGCGTTTTCGACGTCTGATTCTTCAGGTGCAGCCCAACGCGCTTGATCGCATACTTTCGCCCATCCAAGCGATTCTCGGCGAGGATGACTTGGCCGAACCCGCCTTTCCCGATGGCGGAAATCTCTTCAAATTCGTTCGCAAACCGACTTTGGCAAACAAATGGAAACAAAACTTCGGCTTCATTGGCATGAGAAGAGTCTGACGAAGACGCATCCGAACCCTTGCGCTGCTTCGATTTGTCTTCGCTCTTGCTGTTCAACGAATCGCTGCTCTTCGCACTGGACTGGATGCTGGTTTCCGAGTCGTTGCTGCTTTCGCCATCACTGCTTGAGCTGCTGCTACCTGTGTCAGAGCTCCATGCTGAAATCTCCGACTTCTCCGAAGACTCGACAGAGACGTCAGCTTGACCAGCGCCGCTTTCCTCTCCATCTTTCGCCTCGCTGTCGCTTCTGTCATCGTCCGACGAGCTCTCCAGCTCCACAATCGAAGCGGGGATTTTCTCTTCCATGGAAATGAAATTATCAGAAGGATCGAAGCTCGCATTCTCAAATCCAGACGTCAACGTCAACACGCGCTTGGCCGAGTGTGGGACTGTCGATGAGTCGCGTGGCCGGACGATAAGTGCCGACGACACTGGTGCTTCTGCAGTGTCTGCATCATACTCTAGCTGCAGCATTGTCGCCTCCGAACTCGAGTAGTTTGACCCCGTTAAAGCTGACGCAGCTTCAATCGCGGCCATGCGAGCGAACTTCTCCATCAGCTCAGCTTCTGTTTGCGGATCAATGTTGACATCAATACTTGACGCCCTGCTGCCCGTCTGCTCGCCATTCTCCAGCAACGGGAGCGAAGTCGAGCTCTCGAGGGCTGTCATCAATAGCGGTCGACCGATGACGCTTGAAATCGTGATGTTTTCTTCGCCCGGGCGTTCAATTGTCAACTGGTGCACGTGCGACATGAAGAACTGGTTGCTATCCATGCTCTTGATGGCGTTGTGCGCAATCGAAGCAGACAACCCTTTCACATAACAACCCCATGCGATGAGCAAGCAGCCAACAGTGACACCGACCATCATCGCGCCAACGTGGTAGTACGTGATGAACACACCACGCTTTCCGTCGTTCTCGATCTGTTCCCAAAACACGCGACGCTTTCGCCCCCGCGGGAGTTGCTCTCGGAAGAGTTCATCGATTTGACTGTCGTCGAAGGATGCAGCAGCGGATGATGCCTCACTGCCACTCAGGTTACTCACGTCGTCAGCGTTTGACTCCAAATAGTAGTTGTCTCCAAGTAGTCGTAGACGGAACTCCGATTCCATGGAAGCCCAGTTGCGCGGGACAGCGTGAGCAAGTTGTTTGGATCCTGCTCTCGTGTCCTCAAATTCGGATCGAAGATCAGATTCTTGTTTCTCGAGAAGCTTCTCCCGAGCTGAAGCACTTGATCCAGGGATTCGCTTCGTTTCTTTGGGTTCTCCAATGCTGCTAAGCACTTTTCGCTTCGACGAAGTGTGCGACGACGGACCGTCCACTTTCCACTGGTAAAATGTCGATGCACGCATCGTAGATATGCCGTACACAGCGAGCACCTCGAAGTGCGGGATCTCGATCTCCCAGAGCTGTTTATTCGTCCACGGGTCGTACGCTGTGATAGTCGAGCCTTCGTCTTCCTCTGACGCGTCCGGGTCTTTCGGGAGAACCAAAATATCAGGAGGGAAGTACGCCACTTGGGACTTCTCCTTGTCCAGCACCGAGCAGCGTGACTCGTCTGTGAATTGAAGGAAATACTCCGCGATCTTGAAACAGCGAGACGACGACGAATTGCGGGTGTGGACAGCGCGAGTGGTGAACTCGGATCGGCCAAACAGCACATCCTTCGACAGTATCATTGGTGATACCGTTGTTGATACCGGGTAGTATGGCTGAATGAGTCCATTCATAGCGTCGAGCGCGAATATCTCCGTCTTCTTCTCGCCAAACAGGATAATATCTGAAAGGTTTTCGCCATCTGGACCGTCGTCGACGAGTCGGACAGGACCGTTCGCGTTGATGATGTCCACCATCGTCATCTCCAGCTCCTTGATCTTCGACTTGGAGAGATGGTACAATCGGCCGTCGTACGAGGGCACCAGCTCAGCCATCACTGCTGCACTCGCAGCCATCACTTCCGCTGACTGCCGGCGCTGCTCGATCACTGACTGCTCGTCCTTGTTCGGAATCATGTCTAGCGTTGCGTCGACATCGACGGTGGTGGTTCGCCAGGGCTCTGCTTGGGACTGGTACTGGTTGTCTTGAGGATGCTCTTGATTCTGCTCTTGCTGCGGGTTCGCTGGAACGCCGCAGTTTGAAGAGTCTACCATTGGACCTCCGGAATCAAAAGTCCATAACGTGTCCCCCGTCCACGCGTTGATAGCATACACTCTGCCATCTAAACCTCCGGCGATGATGATATCCTGGAACTTGCTGGCGGCCGTCGCTCGCTCGACCGTGGAGAACTCGTACTGGGCTGGCGTGGACTGCGTTCGGACCACGCGCTGTGGAGCCGACGCAGCCGCATCAACGACGCTGGAACACGAACTCAGTGACGCACATCCTGCAATAACGACTGCTGCTTTTACGGCTCGATTGATCCACGCCGGTCGCCTGGATGAACAGTCTCGGTCATAACGAAGCATGACTTGTGGCAGCGGATGGGGGGGGGAAGTCTACCCACGCAAAGAAAACGCCAACTGCGACGACGACACGAACGCACACAAACAGACACGGCAAAGAGCTTTCGATCGCTTCCAGACAGGACGCGAGGCAGCGTGCCGAGTGGGGCGAGCGTGTTCCTAGACGATCGTCAAGAGCAGCCCCCTCCCAGCTCGCGCGCGCTTTCTCTGCTGCTGCTGCTTCTTCTTCTTGCTGCTCACGCGCACAGGTCGACTGACACACGCTCCTCCTCTCCCTTTCAGCTGATGTGTCGAGGCGCGAAGGACCGGATGCCGTCTTCCTCTTTCTTTCTCTTTCTCTCTCTCTCTCTCTCTCTCTTTGTATCGCTCGCTTGCCTGCTGCTGCTGCTGCTGCTGCTTGTGCTTGCTTGCGTTGACGCTTCCTTTGCACTTCTTCGCACTCACTTCCGTTTAATTGAAAGGAGACTGGCAAACGCGATGTTGAAAAACTACCTTTTCATCATGTAATTTACCATGAATGGCAAGAAAATGCTGGGTGCAGTGAATGACTGAACATTTTTTCAATACATACAGCATAAAACAGAGGGAGTGATGTGCGGTTTTCGATTGTATATTTGCACAGCAAAAACTGTGAATATCTTGCTCCAGATGGAGGAGCAAGTTTTGAGATCCACGTGGAGAATTTAAATTGAAGTTTGACCAATCACACGAAGGCAGGTTTTGGCGTGCAGATAAACCTCCCCAAATCAATCCCCCCAAAGTCAATATTCTGTCTATTCGTGATTAACGTTAATTCACCGTCCTCTCTCCATACTGTTAATATAGAATGTTGATAAATAGCGAGTGTGACAAGCAAAACACGAAAATACAAGTACTTAAGAAGATTGCAACACTTCCTTGCGTACACATTAACAGCTTACGTGCCTCATATGTGCTCTATTTGCTGGTGTTATCGGATGAAGAGGCCAATTTGACTAATAAGCTTGATTATTGTGCAATACTACAGTATCATATAGCAATGAGTATGCAGTTAATCAACTAAAATTCGTTTTCGGCGGAGAAGATAGATCAACGGCATCGAATGTGTCGTATATCAAAGCAGTCGGTGTTGTGAATGTACTCTGCGGCAATTTGTCAGTGAATAAATGGGTTGTCTTTTGCTGATTCAGCTTTGTGTAGGAGCTCTCAATGGAAAGATAATGTGTTAGGTTTTGTATGGGAATATGTATCGCATTAATAGGGTCCTCTTACAAATATCGCCTGTATTAGACCCAATTTTGCTTGCATACTCGATAGCCTGAGATAATCAATAGCAGTATCGTCCACCGCATATTATTAAGTTGAGGAGGTTTGCCTGTTCAGTGCCGAAAAGTGAGCGTGAAGGGCACACGGGCTAGGGTAATTCTATTTTGTCTGAAAGTCGTCACAAATATCCTGGCTGGGAACAAAATCAGAAGAGATAGAGGGAGCGAGAGCGGGTCAACTTCAAGCGACTGAATATTTGACTTGCTGGCAGCTGTGTGTCCGTCTCCATCATTAGCGTCATCCAAGCCGTGCGCTGACGCGCAATGGAAGCAGTAGTGCAAGACAAGACGACCAAACATAAATGCACGCGCCTGATGCATCCAGCGCAATCGTCTTTCTTCCAGGGCACGCGACGGCGGCGTCGAGTAACGAGATCAATCCCACGAGCGCGCAAGCCTCGACCAACTCCTGCTACGTCTGCTTGCCTACATCTCCGCGAGCTCGCCAAAGTAGATGTTCTTGTCGCTTCCGCACGAGCCGACAATGGGCTCCTTCGGGTGGAACGCCACCTCGTTCACGCTCCCCGTGTGCCCAGGCAAGTGGTAGCGCAGGTTGCCCGTCTCCGCGTCCCAGACGTACACGTATCGATCCGCAGAGCCGCTCGCGACGTACTTCATGTCGGCGGACCAGCTGCTGCGTATTAACGTGCGCTCAAAGCCGTGCTTGGCGCCGAGGTACGTCGTCTTCAAGCGCGATCCGGTGACGAACGGACGGAGATCCCACTTGCGCACGGACGCATCCATCGCGTTGGAGAGCAGGAAGTTGCCGTCAGGACTGAGGCTGACGCCCGTGACGATGTCCGAGTGGCCTTGGAGCACGGTGCTCACTTCGTCCTTGCGCAGATCCCACATCTGTCGGTATGAACATTTTCAAACAAAGGTGAGACGCATGCGCATGACACACACTTAGCCAAAAACAGCACTCGCATGCGTACCTTGATGTCTCCATCGAGCCCACCTGTGATGACCTGGCTGTTGTCTGCCGAAAAGCACACCGCGGTGACTTGGTAGTTGTTCTCGAACGTCTTGACCGCGCGCTTGTAGCGAACATCCCACAACTTGGCGGTGGAGTCGTCGCTGCCGCTCACCACCAGCGTCGGTCCTTTTGTGATAGGGCAGCAGCTATTCACGACCGACGTGTGTCCGGCGAACTTCTTCACTCTTCTGCCCGTCTACACAAATCACAATGTGCATTAGCTCTTCGATCGGTTCGGAAAGTATGCACGCATCGGCATTGTAAGCACCATAAACAAACGCACCTGGGCGTCCCAAACACCAACGGTCTTGTCGGCCGAGGCGGAGATGATCTGCGAGCTGTCGTACGTCCACTGCACCTCCAAAACCGCGTTCTTGTGTCCGCTGAGCACATTGTAATTCCGGCACTCTCCATACACGTCCCACAACACTAATCAAAGGCAAAGTGTTAGCAGGGCAATGATTGCATCACTCACCGCTACAAAAAAGCACATAACAGCAGCACCGAATTACACGTACAGATCGATCGGTCGAAAGAGGAGGACGCGGCGTGCTGGCCCGACGGGTCAAACTTGAGCGAGTAGACGGCGGCGCTGTGGCCCGTGAGGAGCATCGTTGGCGCGGCGAGACCGGACGTGCGGTCGTTCAGCTTCTTGACGGTCACGACCTGCTGGTCGACTGGCACGATGTCCTGCACACGCAAGCGCTTGGCCAGCTGCCCGTCGCTGCCCACCTGGATCGCCGACGCGCCAATCTCCGCGTCGTCCGCGCCGCCATCCTCGCTCAACCGACGCTTTCCTGGAGCCATGACACTTGAGCAAGTTGTTGTTTTCGTGTTATTTTGCCACAGCAAGCAAACCATCCAAAAGAGAAACTGGGAGACGAGATTGTAGATCTGACCAACTATCTTAAACAAAGTATAGATATTTCAATCAGGGAATATGAGCCAAACGTGCCACTGACAAAAAACACTTTTTTTCACGCGGCATATTTCGCATATTTCGGCTCTTTGCATTTCTCTAAATATGCTGTAAGGTAGTTTGTGTACCCACTGTGTACCGGTACTGTACCTACACAGAGCGGCACACTTGACTCTTGATCAAGTCCGAGTGAGAGACCGGCAAAATGGAGACGAAGGGGCGGCGCCAACTCGACCAACTCGTCGCCCAGATTGACACGCGATCTTGTGTGAGTCACAAGTGAGCATGAGCGCTCGCACACCCAGGACACGCTGGCGTCGACTGGCGCTGACCGCTCTCTGCTGCGCAGCATACGGCGCAGTCTGATGGCGCCACGCTGACGCTGTGAGCGTCTCGACGTTTTCGTGGACGAACGACACGGTGTACTCGACCACGGACCTGCGCTTTGAAATCGACACGGAAGACGCGACGATCTCCGAGGACGCGGTCTTTCGGTTCCAGCTGAACGAGCTCTTCGGCGTCCCGTCGAGCGCCTCTATCGATCCCACGTCGCTGGCGTTGACCATGGACGGCACCTTGGCTATAACGCTGGAGAGCCACGCGATTGAACTCACCCGGAACAGCGATGGCTCCGTACTGCCAGAAGCCACAAAGCTCGCGTTCGTCTTGACCGGTCTGGGGACTCCATCTCGAGCTGGAACAGTGGACATCGGCACGTTGATCGTCTTCAACTCGACGCACCCGTCCATCTTCGAGATCGACTTACCGAGTATGCTGGTTGAACCGGGCAAGATCTGGAACGCGCAAGTGAGTTTTACACCCCTGGTCAGCGGGAGAGCGACGTCGCTGCAGCTGAGCGTCATGCCGGCGAACCCGCTACCCGACGACGCATCGATCGTCATTACGTTGCCAGACGTCTATGGGTCCCTGTCGTCCGCCTCGCTTGGTCAAGTTACGGGGGTAGATGGCTCCGTCACGCTCAGCACGAACCTGAACCGTATGAGCCTGAAGCGGACAACTGGCACGGGGGTGGCGACGACCGGGATGCAGACGATAGTCATCCACGTCGATGGCATTTTACACCCGCTGCTCGAAGGACCGATCGGGAATCAAGTTCGAGTCGATACGCTCGATGCGCAGAACCAGATCATCGACCAAGTGTACATCGACACATCGGATGTCACGCTTCGAAAGGCTCAAGTGATACTGAGCACGCGGTACCTCAGCGTACAGGAAGGATCCTCAGCTGGATCTCAGTACACGCTGCAACTGAGTGCACCACCAGTTGGCAGCCAGCTGACGGTCTTGGTGTCCCGGATAGCGAACTCCAGCACAGATGTCACTGTCACGCCAAACCAAGTGGTGTTCTCTTCCTCGAATTGGTCAGCTCCGTCTGCAGTCACTGTAATTGCGACCGATGACGACGTGGCGCGCGGTTCTCAGGACGTGGTCGTGACGCACACCATCGCAGAGGCGCTCACTACCGAGCAGACTTTTGCCGCGGTCGACTCAGTGCAGATTCTGGTGAAAGACAACGACGTGCCGCTGATTCAAGTGTCCTCGCGATATGCTGCGGTGGTCCAAGGTGCGCGAAACGATACGTACGAGATTGTGCTGACATCAAAGCCCAGCGACGCTGTTCGAATTGACCTGGAGCCAGCAGATTCGTTCATCACTACCATCCCCTCATTTGTGGTGTTCTCACAGAGCGGTTGGAGCACGCCGCAGCAAGTCATAATTGTGGGCAACGCCTCACCGACGACAGATGTGTCGACGGTGCGTCTCAGTAGAAGAACCAGCGTGCTCCATTCCCCGTCCTCTTCTGATCCAAACTTCAGCGCTTCGAAACACTTCGTGGTGCCTCAGAGCCAGCTGCAAGTCTACTATGAGCCACTCGAGCTGGACCAGTGCGTGGAGCCCTGTCGACCGGGTTGGTTCTCCTTCAGCAACTCTTCGAGCAGCGAATCGCTTTGTCTGCCGTGTCCCTTGGGGTTCTTCTGCTCTGGTGGCTGCGCAAACCCAAGTGCGTGTTCTGCAGGGACGTTCTCGAGCGAGTCGTTTGCCACGAGTACGCTTTCGTGTCAAGAATGTCCGTCTGGGTCGTACACCAACCAACAGGGCATGAGCAAGTGCCTAACGTGTCCAAGTGGTGCATTTTGCGAGTACCCTGATCGTTTGTTCACGTCGTGTCCTGCTGGCACCTGGTCTGGAGAAAATGAAGCCCAGTGTCACGATTGCCCTGCAGGATCATACAACAACGAGACATTCCAAGGACACTGTGTGGACTGCCCTAGTGGCTACTATTGCCCGAAGGGAACTAGTGCGCCGGTGCTGTGTGCGCTAGGGACTGTTTCCGTCAATGCTGGAGCCAGTCCTTGTGGGCCATGTCCAGCTGGGTATGATTGTTCTCAGCCGTGGTCACAACCGGTCCGGTGCTCAGAGGGAACTTACTCGCTCGTAGGTGAATCGCTTTGCTCGTCGTGTCCGCGCGGATATGCGTGCTCCCAGCCAGATCAACCTCCTCAAGCGTGTGCTCTAGGTACGTTCAGCGCTGCGAACTCTACGACTTGTACGTCCTGCGTCGCTGGGTTTGCGTGTGCGAGCGCGTCGGTAGATCCAGCCCCCTGCAAAAGTGGGACGTATTCCAGCACTTCAAACTCGACCATGTGTAGAGCATGCCCAGCGGGTCACAGCTGCACCGATCCGTCCACTTCTCCATCGCTGTGTCCCGCAGGAGCGTACAGTCTCGAAGTAAGTTTGTTGTACTTCATTGACACTCACTCGGTTTGTTAGATTGATCGAATTATCGTGCTGGTGTATGCAGGGCGACTATTTGTGCAGGTCGTGTCCTGCTGGGAAGTTTTGTCCTGACCAGTTCGACAGCCCCAAGGCATGCGTGTCAGGGTCGTACTCACTTGGAAACACGACATCATGCACCTTGTGTCCTGCTGGAAGTGATTGCTCCAGCTCCAACCAAGCGCCGACAGCTTGCCCAGAAGGCTCTTATTCTGTGAATTCGTCGATGCCTTGCGTGCAGTGCGCCGCGGGGTATTACTGTTCGTCTCCGTCAGCATCGCCCAGACTGTGTCCTCAAGGGACTTATAGGTATGATCCTGCGGCTTTGTTGTGAAAGTGCACCATTCAAGCTCTGACATATTTGTTGTTGCCAACAATCAACTAGTCTCGACGGCGCGTCAGCGTGTACGACATGCCCCTTCGGATACACCTGTGTCACCACCGAGGCATCCCCAGAACCCTGCGAGCTTGGCCAAACCAACAACGCGGACCACTCGGCGTGCATCTCGTGCCCGAAAGGATACGGATGCTCGCCTCTGAAAAGCGCTCTAGCTCTTTGTGGCATTGGCACGTACAGCTTAGAAGGGGACAACGACTGCAGATCCTGTCCACGAGGCTACCAGTGTCCAGTAACGACTGATTCGCCTGTTCGATGTGGTATTGGAAGCTTTGCGCCGCTCGGATCTGCTCAATGCTTTGACTGCATGGCCGGGTTTTATTGTCCCGATCCGAGTATGGACCCAGTCCCGTGCCCTTCGTCGCATTACTCTGGAGCGTCGAGTACCTCGTGCACGCCGTGCCCAGTTGGATACGATTGCATGGCGCCTTCGTCTCCCCCGTCACTCTGTCCAGCTGGATCATTCAATCTCCAGATCGGGTCAGCATGTGAGAGGTGTCCAGCCGGGGCAGCGTGTCCAGAGCCTTCTTCTCCGCCTGAGAATTGTATTCCAGGTACTTTCAGTATCGGTGGCCAAGCTCAGTGCACTCCGTGCGCTCCTGGATTCTACTGTCCGTACACGAACCAGAACACTCAAATAGCGTGTCTGAATGGGACGTACGCGGAGGCAGGCTCGGCGAAGTGCTCTCCGTGCCCAAGCGGGAAGCAGTGTCCGTCGACCTCGCAGCATGTTGAGCAAACGTGTCCGCAAGGAACGTTCTCGTTGAGCGGCCAGTCGCAGTGTACGGCTTGTCCAAGCGGGTACAAGTGTCCTCAGGTTGACGGAAGCAAAAATGCGCCTTGTCCACTCGGATCGTTTGCAACCGGATCGGCGACCTCGTGCACCACGTGCCCAGCTGGGTACGCGTGCCCCGACCCAACGAGTGATGGACCAATTCCATGTGTGGCTGGGACGTATAGCACCGGTGGCGCGACAACGTGCACGCCGTGTCCTCCAGGGTACGCATGTCCGGACACGGCCACAAGTCAGCGGATACAATGTCCAGCAGGAAGCTACGCTACTGGGGGAGACGCGTACTGCACTCCATGTCCCGCCGGTTACCAATGCTTGCTGACGAATAGCTCGAGCTTCCAGCCCTGCTCACCAGGATGGTATTCGCCTGCTGGCTCTGCAGCCTGCGTGCAGTGTCCGCGTGGGTACTTCTGCGATACTCCTGGAGATATGCCGAAAAACTGCACAGTTGGCTCCTACAGTTTGAATGGCTCTTCAAGTTGCATTTCATGCGATCCAGGCTACGAATGCCCCCGCTCGGATCAGCTACCGCAACCGTGCCCAGTAGGATATTACAGCGAAGGCGGCGAGGCGAACTGCCTACTTTGCCGTCCAGGGTACAAATGCAGTCTAGCGTCAACGAACCCGACTCCTCCACAGGACGAGTGTCCAATGGGCGGGTACTGCAATCCGCCTACGACGTTTTTCCTGTGCCCAGCTGGAACGTTTGGCAATGTCACTGGCGGGGAGGTAAGAAACTGTACTATTCTGCTGTAGGTAATATTGAGTTATCTGATCAGCTCTGACCGTTTATTGTGGTTTTCTGAACAGAGTGTCGATCACGCGTGCGCGCCTTGTCCAGAAGGTTTTTATTGTGAAATGGGGAGCACTCCTCTGACAAAGCAAGTGTGCCCGCCTGGGTACTTTTGCCCCGAAGCCACGAAGCGCGCGAGCCAGTATCCCTGTCCAAGTGGGACATTCAACTCCCTTTCGGGGCAGAAGAGCCAAGATGCTTGTCAAACATGTTCAGCTGGGTCGTACTGCGAACAAGGGTACGCTGATCCAGAATCATGCCCGCATGGGTATTTCTGCCTTGAGGGAACCAAGAGTGTGGACCAGTATCCGTGCCCAGCGGGTACATTCAGCGGCCCGAAAACCGGTTTGGTGGTCGCGTCGCAGTGCCAGCAGTGTGAGATTGGAAGCTATTGTCCCGAGTCCAGCAGTACGCCGACCAAATGTCCGGCAGGCACGTACAATCCGAACGTTGGCTCTGCTGGTATTCAAGAGTGCTTGGCTTGCCCTCCAGGGTGGTCGTGTCCTCAAGTTGGCCAGAGCACGTATGAAGATCGTTGTGTACCTGGGCATTACTGTCCAAGTGGCACTGTACTGGCTTCCGCGATGCCGTGCCCTGCTGGAACGTACACAGAGCGCGTTGATCTCATTCGCGCTGAAGATTGCACCATTTGCCCTCTTCGCCACGCGTGTCCCCGAGGAACAGGCGGTGAGACACAGACCATGTTGGACTGTGGAGCGGGTTTCTTCTGCCCGAATGGAACTGCGTATGCGAAGCAGTTTCCGTGCCTCCCTGGCACTTGGAGCTCCAGTACGTCGCTTGCAGACGCGTCTGAATGTGACATCTGCCCGAAAGGAAAGTACTGTTCTGGCGGAAAGTCGTTTATCGACGGCAACTGTAGTGCCGGGTACTACTGTCCACTTGGCACGCCGTCGCCGACAAAGTTTCCGTGTCCGAGCGGCACGTACACGTCGAAAACGTGGTTGTTTGAGCCGAGTCAGTGTAACGACTGTCCTCCTGGGTACTACTGTCCCGCTGGGTCGGTAGAGCCAATTCCATGCAAGCCTGGGAGCTACACTTCGCTGAATAAAACGGAGAGCGTTGGTCCAGGAGCTGCGTGGCCATCGTGCATCAACTGCCCCGCCGGTTACTACTGCGTGGATGCTGCTGTCGCGCCTGAACCTTGTGGGAAGGGCAAGTTCTCAACAGCTGGAAGCAAGGCGTGCTCGACATGCGAGGCTGGGTACTTTTGCAACAGCGAGACCACGAGCGGCACAAACATGAGAGCAGACATTGTAAGCTGGAAGTCGCCTGGGGCACTGTACGGAAAGTGTTACAACGGCACCTACTGCCCGCCCGGGTCCGACAGCGAGCCGGCGCTGGAGGTTGATGCCTGTCCGCGTGGCTATTACTGTCCAACTGCAACCCCGCAGCCGATGGTTTGCCCAGCAGGCACCTACAGCAACTTCACTGGACAAGATGCTCTAGATGACTGTGTGCCTACCCCAGCTGGATACTACAGTTTGGAAGGAGCACTCCAGCCAACTGGAGTGTGCGCTTCTGGATTCTACTGCCCTCTTCGATCGACCTCAAGTACCCAAGTGCCATGTCCTGCGCGATACTATCTGGATCGTACGGGTGGTCAAAGTGAAGATGATTGCGCCTTGTGCGTGGCCGGATCGTACTGCCCAAAAGGCTCGGCATATCCAGTGCCATGCCCGCCAGGCTCGTATTGTCGCACTGGGATTGCCGTGTCGGAGCCATGCCCAATTGGGACATATGCAAACTCGTCGGGACTGCGGCAAGTCGAGGACTGTATTTTGTGTTCTCCAGGCATGTACTGCGATTCGACAGGCTTAACCATTCCTCGAGGGCCTTGCGACCCTGGATACTACTGCACGATGGGAGCGTACACGTCTGCGCCGATGAACTACGAGTCGACGATCTTTGGCGTCAGCAATCGCCACACAGGCGCGCAGTGTCCTCAAGGCGCGTATTGCCCGCTCGGGTCGGCGACTCCAACACTGTGCCCTCCCGGAACATTCAACAACTTCACTGGTCTGGAGACCGAAAGCCAATGTGTGCCATGTCCAGCGGGACAATATTGCGAAACACCAGGTCTTTTTCTACCAACTGACAGTTGCTTCGCGGGATACTACTGCACTGGCGGATCGAGCGTCCCGACGCAAGTTCCGACACCTCCAGGTTACTACTCGCTCACTGGAGCGACTTCACCAACGCCATGTCCGCCAGGGCGATTCAACTTGCATTCGATGCAAGAGCAGTGCGTCGTTTGTCCTGCTGGCTTCTACTGCGGCTCTCCTGCGACCATCCAGCCAGTGATGTGCCCCACGGGCACCTATTGTCTCGAGAGCACCGCGCTTCCAGTAAAGTGTCCTCTGGGGACCTTTTCAGGTAATGAAGGACTTGTGGCAGAGAACCAATGTGAAGCGTGCCCAGCCGGATTCTACTGCGATTCGTACGGGCTATCAGCACCCAGTGGCAAATGTTTTGAAGGGTTTGTGTGCACGCTTAGTTCACCAGTGGCAAACCCAGTCGACCAAGAGTTTGGATACATCTGTCCTGCTGGACAGTTTTGCCCCGAAGGCTCCGGCACCGGTATCCAGTGTCCAAATGGCACTTTTCGAGCATCGATTGGCGGTACGAACCAGACTTCGTGCACTTCCTGTCCGGGCGGACTGTATTGTGAAGGTACAGCATTGACCGCCCCCACCGGGAAATGCGAGAAAGGGTACTTCTGTGTGTCGCGAGCTGCGTCCGCGACTCCCACGGATAACGTCACTGGAGACATCTGCCCTGCCGGGTTTTACTGCGGGGAGGCGACCATCAATCCGGTCAAGTGTGCGGCGGGGACGTACGCGATGGATCCCGGGCGGTCAACCTGCACTCAGTGCCCAGCAGGGTATTTCTGCGACGGACTCACCACCGACCGATACTTTGATTGCCCAACAGGTCATTACTGTCCGCTTGGCACTGTAGCGATCCCAGTGTCTTGTCCGGTGGGAACGTTTAGCAGCCAACTCAAGATCGCAAACGTTTCAGATTGTCTCCCGTGTACGCCGGGGTTCTACTGTGAGGCTGAAGGCCTGGCGACTCCATCTGGATCATGCTCTCCAGGATACTATTGCCCCGCAGCGTCAGAGAACAAGTTTGGGAAAATCGCTACGAACCTTACCCGCGCATGCCCTGCTGGTGCGTACTGCCCAGAGGGAACTTACGTCCCTGTACCATGTCCGAGAGGCACGTATTCCAATGCGACGGGATTGGCAAGCGCCACGGAATGCAAGTTTTGCGACGAAGGTAGCTACTGCGCAGATCCTGGTCTGACGAAGCCGACCGGGTTGTGTGCTGCTGGATATTATTGCAAGCTCAACAACACCGTGGCAAACCCGTCAAGTGGTGTCGTGACAGTAACCGACAGTTCAACTCCAGCCTCTAGCATCTCGTTTGGCGGAAACCTGTGTCCACAAGGACACTATTGCATTCTCGGAACAATCACACCCCGGCAGTGCCCCGATGGTACGTTTGCAGATGAAACTGGAACTCCAGTGTGCAAAGCGTGTGTTCCAGGGTGCTACTGTCCTCTGGGGACCGTGGATTACTCTGCCAACCAGTGTCCACAAGGGTACTACTGCCCGGAAGGCACCCAGCGCAACGTACAATTTCCTTGTCCACCAGGTACGTTTGGCAACGCCACTGGTTTGCAGGATGTGAGTCAGTGCAACCCGGCGCCTGGAGGAATGTTCGTGGACAGTTACGCCGCTGTGCAGCCTACGGGAACCTGCAAAAGCGGTTTTTACTGCTCTGGTGGCTCTGCGACCAGCACTCCGTCACTGAGTGCCACTGGCGGCCCGTGTCTTCCCGGCACAAATTGCCCGGAAGGCTCTGCAGTCCCCATCGTGTGCGACGCCGGGTATTACTGCTCTTCAACCAACATCGACAAGGCACTGCCTTGTGACGAAGGGTTCTACTGCGTTCAAGGATCGTACACAGGGAACCCCACTGGGCAGAACAACTCGCTCGGAATGATCGGCAACATCTGCTCAGCAGGCCACTACTGTCCGCAAGGAACAAGCAATCCCATCCCGTGTCCCCCAGGGACGTTCTCTGAAAACACGCAGAACGTCCGCGCCGAAGACTGTTTTCCTTGCCCACCGGGGTACCTTTGCACTGTGTCGGGCATCGTTGAGCCTTTTGAGAAATGCCCACCGGGATACATCTGCACCGGAGGAGAGCGTGAAGCTACGCAGCGGTGTCCAAAGGGGTTTGAGTGTCCGGAAGGTTCGTCGCAGCCAACAGTTTGCCTCGCGGGGACGTTCAGCGACGAAGACGGACTTGCACAATGCAAAATATGCCCACAACGGTACTTTTGTGAGCAGGGAACAGTTAGTCCCCAAGAATGTCCCCAGGGATTTTTCTGCCCCCTCCAGACCCCTTCGGCAAAGACGTACCCGTGTCTACCAGGAACTTTCAGCAACCAGTCGGGATTGGGGAGTGCTGCTGATTGTACGAAGTGTCCACCTGGTAAATTCTGCTCCGGTGAGCCGCCGACTGATTCTCCAACTGGCGATTGTGCACCCGGTCATTTTTGCTCGGGAGGAGCGCGCACTGCGCATCCTGTCAACGACACGACCGGCGGTTACTGTGTCGGAGGGTACATGTGCTTTGGTGGGGCTTGGCTGGCGACGCCAGTCGGTAATCAGACTGGAAGAGTGTGCGATGCTGGCTACTACTGTCCTATTGGATCAAGCGGTCAGATCCGGTGCCCAAAAGGAACGTACAACAGCTTTGAAAAGCAGATTTCATGTGCGACGTGTCCTACCGGAAGCTACTGCGACACCAATTTCACTACGCCGTCGCCGTGTCCTCTGCGGTACTTCTGTCCAGAAGGCACGATTGAGCCTGTGATGTGCCCCAGTGGTACGTTTGGCCATGAAGTCGGATTAGAGAGATCGGATCAGTGCGCAGCCTGCGGCACTGGTAAATACTGCACTGGAGGAGTGGAGACAGCTTTCTGTACTGCTGGGCACTACTGCAAGATGTACAACGAGGAGCCAAACCCAGGCACCCCTGCGGCCAACTCATCGAATATCGACTATGGTGGACCTTGTCCGATCGGTCATTACTGCCCAGAAGGAGTTTTGGACCCGTTTCCGTGCCCAAACTTCACTGCGCGCCTCGAGACGCACGGCACAAGCGTCGACGATTGTGGCCCGTGCCCCGCTGGAATGAGCTGTGAAGACGGAGCTGTGACGATCACGTGTCCTCGCGGGAGCTACTGTGCGTTTGGGAACAGCTCCGTCTTTTGCCCCGCTGGCACGTACAACCCCTCGGAAGGAAAGGAATATCTGGAGGACTGTCTACCGTGCGATGCAGGAAAGCTGTGCAATCGAACAGGAGTGATTGATCCCACTGGCTATGACTGCCCACCTGGACACTTCTGCTTGGTGGCTGAGAGTGCACCAAAGCCATGCCCAACAGGAAGCTTTCGTCGAGCTGTTGGCGGGAGAAGCGCAAACGACTGCCAGAGTTGCATCAGAGGATCGTATTGCGTGCTTGGGTCGATCGAGCCCGTAGTTTGCGAGAGCAAGACGTACTGTCCCAAGGGCTCCGGTCTTCCTCTCGCCTGTCCTGGGGGCAGCTACTGTCCGTTTAACACATCAGTGCCGATTCTGTGTCCTGAAGGGTACTTCTGCCCCATGTTGTCCGACGGTCCTATCCCATGTGATCGAGGGTACTATTACCCAGCGGGGACAACTGCTCAGGTACCGTGTCCACTCGGCTACATCGGTCGGGAGACCCCACTGAGCGGTGCGTACACGGTCCTAAGCGATTCGTGCGAGAGCTGCCCGCCGGGAACGTTTGGAGTTGATCCGAAGCGCATTTTGTGTGAAACCTGTCTTGAAGGCTACGTTTGCCTTGGAGCGACATCGTCCAGCAGACCAGCGTCCAGAGAGACTGAGAGAGGCTACCAGTGTCCTCCGGGGTACTATTGTCCCGCAGGAAGCTCTCGCGAACTTGCCTGCCCCAGCGGAACGTATCAGCCAGAGTACGGGGCAACAAACTCGTCTTTTTGTCGCGAGTGTCCTGCGAACTCGTACCAAAACGTCGCTGGTCAAGCGAGTTGCCTGCCGTGCTCCAAGAGCGCGTTCTCTTCGGCTGGCGCGATTAAGTGCACGTGCGTAGGCAGCCACCGAGCGTTCCAGATGACAGACGGCTACTGCATCTGCGAGCCTGGGTACGAGTTCTACGACCAGGACCTGATCCTCCGCAGCGACGAGGACGACGATGTCGATTGCCAGCCGATCGTCTACGATCGATGCGGGAGCAACCAAATTCGCTCCGACAGTGGCTCGTGCATCTCTGTGAGCCAGGCGTCCTGTGCGAAGAGCTGCAACAATGGCACTGGGACGTACGTGAGCAGTATGGGACTGTGCCAGTGCGATAAGCAACCGGATCTTGACTTGATTTGCGACAAGAAATGCCGCGAGAGTTCGATGCAACTGCAAGTGAACAGCACCACGGACAAGCTGCAACTCTACGATCCTGTCACTGGCCAGATCGAGCCTCTTCAGAACGCAGATGCAGCGCAAGGTATTGTTACCCAAGTCTCCTGCACGAGCCCCGACTGCCAGCTGCACTCTCTCGCAATCCAGGCGTCAGGCTTCAGTGGCTCCTATGACATGCCTTCGTCTCTGACAACTTCGTCAACATCCAGCACAAGCCGCCGCCGTCGATTGGCGACAGGCACGGAAGTGTCGATTTCGAATCCGATGATGTGCCTCAATGTTGGCAGCGGCGTCATCTTTGATCTGTCCGCGCCAGGATCCTATCCGGTCTACCTGAAGGACTCGATGCTGAACACGAACCCCAGTTTCGACTACGGCGCCTTCCGCAGTCTGGCAAGCAAAGTCAAATCCAACACCAGCTCAGTCACGGCGTTCGCGTTCTCGTTCACAGAACCGGGCACGTACGTGTTCGGGAACTCGCTGAACGGCGCCGCGAAGACTGTGATCGTCATCATGAGCGAGGGCACTTCGTGTCCGACCGACGGTCCGATCGTGCCGCTGAGCGAGAAGAACCTCATCTCGGTGAGTGCAAAGCGCCGGACGGACGATTTGATCCTCGCTCCCGATTGGGGACTGATCTTCGGTCTTCTCGGAGGGTTGTTCGGTATGGTCGCGGCGATCATCACGGGGCTGTACTACTTCCGAACGAAGAGCTGGACCAACTCCAGCCTCAGGAAGCAGCTCGCTGGGTACAGAGCCAAGAGCAAGCAAGTCGACCTCGCCTCGATCCACTCCAAGGGCTCGCTGGTTGCGAGCAAAGTCACGAGTATAGACGCAGCGGACAAAGCTCAAAAGCCTTCGCCGATGGCAATGCTCGATGATGAAAGCGGCGCAAGATCACCACATGCAGCAGAAAAGGGTCAAGACGTGTACCAATCGGATCTCGGGCGATGGGACGATGAAGACCTGGATATTCGAGAGCTGGTGGATCGACTGCAATTCCACCACGAGTCCGTGGCGAAATGCTTTGAAGACCAGAAGGGCGATGTGAAGAAGGTTACGCAGCAGCTGCAAACCGAAGCCGCCGAGCTGAAGCGACTGTTTGTGAACGCGCTGCTCTCGTCCAAGTCTTCGGGAAAGGGGAACCCACTTTTGCCTCCAGAGCAAGAGATCTCAAATCCGGAACTCACGACGGAGCTAATGGGCGACTGCTCTGGCCAAACACCCCAAACCCAAAGTGACGATGCGAAATCTCTCGAAAGAAACGGGTTCTTGCTGGAGAACCTCGAGCGGGAACTTGTCGATCGCCAACGGTACGAGAAGAAAAAGTCCGGCGCGATGGACGAAGTGAACCACTTGCTCCAGCAAGTGGAGGGCTGGCGACAGGGACTACCAGAGTTGACGACAGCGCTGGCGAACGAGATGGCGCTCAATCTGGAAGCGCAAGGAGACCAGCCAGAGACAACGGCGGCGTCCCTCCCAAACACGTTTCTGGAGAGAATTCAAAGCACACTGGGCGACTTGGAGTCCGTGTTGTGCTCCGACCCATCGACAAAGACCTCGTCATCCGTCATCCAGCTGGTCGAAGGCGAGAAAGTCCGGCGAGGGATCGGCGCGTTTGTGCTGGAGGAGTCTCAGCGGCACTTGCACTCCCTGCTGCCGTCAAAGGAGACTGGAGGTGAGATGACTAGCAGCTCAATCACCGACGAGGACATGAAGAAGCTTCTGGATCTTCACGATGTGGTCGCGAAGGCACAAAACCGCGAAGACGAGGTGGTTCATGCGCAAGTGGCGTCGCTCCACAAATTCGGGGTCGTGGTGCCGAAAGTGGCATTGACGCTGAGTGAACTGGAGCGCGATTTCAAAACCGAGCTTCTCAAACTCAAAGAAGAGCAGAATCCGTCGAAAGAGCGCGCGTTGAAGCAGCAGTTGGAGGGAAAGCTGAGAAAAATCCTCACAGAGCTGTCGAAAGGGGCAGGCAAAGTACGCGAGAACACCCAGAAAGAGAGCAACAAAGTACTGAAGTGCGAGCGCGTGTGTCATGATTCCGAGGCGCAGCTGGCGACAGCTCTAGAGGCGGCGAAGAAACAGTTTAGTACGTTGCGTGACTGCGAAAGAGAGGAAGCGGCAGCTGAGGCTAGTGTCCTCCGCGTTGCGCAGAGTACAGCACGCCAGCAGCACGATAATGAGAGAGACGCGCTGGAGAAGAAGAGGGACGAGACGCTCTTCCAGATCAAGGATCTCCTGGTTGCGCTCACCACCGAGCTGAACACCCGCCACCAGGCAGGTGGATTAAGTGTTCCGGCTGGAGTGCTTCACGCGCCTCCTCCTGGCTTTGTAGCTCCTACCTTCGCAAAGACCCCACCCAACCGAAGGATTCAAGGTACTTTGGGAAACCCAGCAGCAGCTACCACAGACGCCGATTTTTCTCTTCTTAATGCTGACAATCAGCTTGACGACCTGAAGAAAAAGACCGAGTCCGCAGCGCTGGACCTCGCGAAGAGCCAGGCCCAAATGCAGAAGCAGTATCTCGAGAAGCTACAGTCCGAGTTCCCGCAGTTGCTGCCCGAGGAGAAAGAGCGGCTTGTGGGCGAGTTCTCGTCCGATTTGCTGCAATTGGCGTCATCTCTGAACGTCGAGACAACTCGAAGCGAGGAGGAGCTGCGAGGCATGCTCACTGCGAGGGAAGTCGCGCACGAGAAGCAGCAGCAGGCGGCGCAACTGCACGCGGAGCAGCAAGAGTCAGCGCTCCTGCAGGAGCAGCAGGTGCAGGAGACGCAGCTGGAGGATCAGTTCAAGCAAGAAGAGCTGGAAATCGAGCAGGAGTATCTGCAGGAGCTGTCACGATTAGAGCAGGAGTTTGAGATGATCGGCCCTGATTTCAGCAAACCACCGGAGCTTGAGGGTGATGTGTCGGAACCATCTGAAGGACAAGACGAAGGCGAAGATGAGAACGAAAAACTCAGCGACGAAGACCGAGAAGACGACTCAGCCATCGAAGCCGAAATCATCGCGAAGCTCTGCTCGACGTACGCTGATGCGTGGAAGGACCATCTAGCGGCGCTTGCGGGCGAGGAAGCGTGGCGAAAGAAGCAACTGGCAGAGCGACTGCAGCAGAAGCGGAACGCCCACCGAGTGGTTTCTCAACCAGGTACCGTTCCTGCCTTGGAACTGGACAAATTAACCAATGCGCTCGCGCAAGAAGAAGCAGAGGAGCTGGAGAAGATTCGTGAAGAGATGAGCTTGAAGAAAGACGCTCTGCTGGAGGATTTTGCCATGAAACAAGACGCGCTCGACACTGCGAGGGACCGAGTCGTCCGTGAGGCTGTCAGTGACGCGAAGGAGCTGCTGGACGACTTTGTGCGGCTTCAAACGGTCAGTTTGCAGCAACAAAGAGCTCATGTGGGTGACCAGCAAACGTACAAAAAGCAGACCAGCGCCTCAAAACCAGGGACTGACGGTCTCGAGCGAGGTGGGAACCCTGGTGAACCCGACGCCCTGCCACTAAGCAACAGTAGGGACCCGAGCCCCCAGCGTGTGCTGAACCCTCTGCCCGTTGGCCACCGAGTCGAGCTTGATTCGTTTTTGAGCAAGGTCGAAGAGGTCACCCTTGATAAGATGAACGAGGCTTCAGCAATGTTAGCTCATGCCAACGACAAAATTCAAGAGCTGAAGAGAGTTCACAGTGGCAAGCTTCGTGAGCTTGACCAGGCGGTGACTGGTGAAATGAGACGCCAGGGTTTAGACCCGCAGTCCGAGCGGATTAAGGCTTGTCTTGAACAGCGACTGCATGCGTCAGGACAGGACTTGCCTACCTCTCTCGACCCACAGGAGAGCGAACTGATTGCAGTCTGCGACCGAGCTTTGAACGATGCGATGGAGCGCCGGTCGCGTGATCTAGGGGTGGCAGAAGCTGCAGCGGTCGAGGCGAGTCTTCAGCTGGACGCAGCAAACGCCGCGCTGGAATTTATTCGAAAGTGGTCTCAGAACGGAGCTCTACATACCGCTAAAAGTCAGCCTAGCGGCGTGCTACCTTCACAGAAGAGCGAGCCAAGCAACCTTGTCGCGTACAACGTGATGACTGAGAAGCTACCGACACTGATCCAGGAGGAAACCGCGAGTCAACTAGAGCGCCTTCTTCAGGAGCACGAGGCAGCCTGTAAAGACCGCGAGCAGCGGTTGGCGGCAGAGCACGCAGCTCAAAAGGCAAAACTCGCGGAGAAGATGGCGCGGCGGAGGGTCGAGGTGAGGAATCGAGCGACTCCTCCGTCTTCTGCAGAGGCGGAGCAGCTGGTGGCAGAAATCGACAACCAAGAGCAGCAAGAGCTCGCTTCGATTTCAGCCGAATACGAGCAAAAGGCGCGAGACCTGGTAGACGCTGCAGCGAAAGAAGCTCGTGAGCTGACCACGATGTTGAAGTCGAGAAGCGACGAGACAGCGCAAGCGATCGAATCTCAGCTTCGCGCCTGCAGACGAACCTACGAAACCGAGGCGCGGAAGCGCGGATCTGCGATTGATCTCGACCAGACAGATGCGAAGAAGGCACTAGTGGATCGTCTCCATTGCAAGCTTGGGGGAACGAAGAGTCAAGAATCTGTTGGGCAAAGTGGTGATGCTGGGACTGTTGTTGCTACAAACGTAACCGCACCGGGCAAGGGCGATGAAAGAGAAGGATCGGCTGCCGAAAGTGCACGTGTAGCTACTGGTTATAACGAAGTCTTGCGCAAACTCGACACTGACGCAACTGAGCGGTTGCATGACGCAAAAAGTGTCCACGCAGAGTTCCAAGACGATCTGAAGCGCGTGAAGGACGAGCACGAGATGGCGCTCAAGGAGCTGCAACTGGCGATGGGCGCCGAGCGAGCGCGCCAGGAGCAGTGCCTCCAGCAGCGAATGCAGCAGCGTCGAGAGCAGCAGCTGAAGCGCAATCTGTCGCCAGAAGAGGCCGCGAAGGCTGAGGCGTTGATCGCCAAGCAGGAGGAAACTGAGAAGCTCAACCTGCAGATTCAGTTGGATGCGCAGTCGCAAGTTGCGATTGCTGAAGAGAAAGACAAGCAGAACGACGAGGCTTTGGCGATTGAGGCCAAGCTGCGACTGGCGGCGGCTGAGGTTGCAGGCGTAGAGGTGGCGAGAAAAGCGGTGGCAGCGCTGCAAAAGCTCTCGAACGCTCCTGTAGCAGCAGCAGCTGTGTACGATTCGGAGGCGAGCGAAAAAGACGATAAAGAACGCGTCACTGAGTTGATGCACAAGCGGCGGGTTGCGGCGCAACTCGCGCTCGCGAAGAAGAAGAACCTGCTGCTACTTCGGGTTTCGATGTTGCCTCGATCTGGTGGTGTCGACAGCTTTGACCCGACTGTTTCAAACTTGGACGCCAGCGATCCGCTTCTTTCTGCGATCGCCTCTGAGGTTGAAGCTCAGATCCTGAAGATCAGCGAAGCGCACATCCAGGCGTGGCAGAAGCGGAAGGACGAGCTGGCGCTTGACGAGGCTGCTCAGAAGGCCAGACTGGCCGAGCGAAAGCGCCAAAAGCACGCAAAGGCGGTCGATGGTCCATCTGCAAGCACGCAAAGTGCGCTTGAGCCTACCGCATTTGAAGATGAATTGCTCGATGAAACTCCGTCGTCTGTGGTGGGGGAGACTGCGATCCTGGACAAGCGCTTCCGCCTTGACGCTGAGCTGGACAATGAGCTGGATCTGATTGCAACCTGTGTCGAAAATACTGTCTCCGCGGGCGTGAGCGACTTGGAAGACGAGCTGCTCGCATGTCGCGCAGCCTATGAGCGCGACCTCGACAAGCTCCACACAGACCTGGAGCTGGAGCGCCAGCGAGAACGCAGTGCGATGGAGAAGCGCTTGGCATCGAGGCGAACCGGCAACGCTCCGGGCTCATCATCACCATCAGCACTTGACTCGGAAAGCCAGGCTGACGCTGAGGAGCTCGCCCGTCTAGAGGATCAGCTTGTATTGAAAAAGGCGACGCTTGTCGCTGCGCTGCAGATGAGCGCGAAAGAGGCGCTGGATGATATTGTAGCGAGTGCGAAGAGCAAGACGCTTGATCGGTACACTGAGGCGAAAACTGTATGTGACGACACTGAAGACGAACTGAGCAAGCTGCGAAAGGACCATGCACACGGCATGGCGGAGCTAGCGAAGGCGCTGGCAGCCGAGCGTAAACGACAGGAGGACAAGCTGCTGGAGCGCTTGACGAAGCGGCGAGATGCCAACCTGAAGGGTGCAAATACGAGCCGATCTGGAACTGATGCCGAAAGCGACGAGCGAGCTCAGGAAGCGCAAGAACTGGTGGAGAAAGAGCGCTTGGAGACGCAGTTAAACGACCAAACCGCCCGTGCCGTGAAGGAAGAAACCGACAAGTCTCAGGCTCTTGAAGACGAGTTGAATGGAAAGCTCTTGAAGCTGCGGGTCGACGCAGAAGCGGCTGGTGCTGTGTGCGCCGCAGTCGGTGCGGCAGGAGAGGCGGAGCTGGAGCGTCTGCGATGAGAGTATTTCGACAACAAAGCGCGCGCAAACTCTGAAAATGAGGACGCCGCAGCAGCGCACAAGCGGCGTCTGGAAGCGCGACTGGCGGGTAAGCTCAAAAAGCTAAAGGCTAACGCACGTGCAGACTCTGTGGAGCCGCCTTCACCTGCTGAGGACGCGGATGCAGGCATCGACATGCTCGAGAGCGCCATCCAGAACTTGCACGACTCGCACTACCGCACGTGGAAGAAGATGCAGGATCGCTTGGACGACGAGGCGCGACTGCGCAAAGCCCAGCTCGCAGAGCGCTTGAAGCGGAAACGCGCCGAGCTGCAGAGCAAAGCCGCGAGTGGGGCATTGACGGCAAGCGAGTATAACGATCAAGTCAAGGCTCTGGATCGAGAAGAGCAGACCCAATCGGCGATGATCTCAGCCGAGATGACGGAAAAAGTCGCGCAGCTCCGACGCACCGTCGACGATCAGAAGCATAGCTCGGTGGAGGCTCTGGTGGACTCGTTCGCAGACGACACGGAGGAGATCGACCGGCTGATCGACGAGTGCCGGCTGAAACACGCGCAGGAGAAGCAGAAGCTGCGCGACCAGCTGGAGGTCGAGAGGCAGAGGCAGCAGCAGAGTCTCCGGGAGCGCATTGCCAAGCGCCGCGAGCGGTTCAAAGACTCCACCGCATCTTCAGACAGTGGCGTCACTCAAGAAGGCGCAGCAAAAGCCGAGGTGGAGCTGGATCAACTGGACGCGCACGAGCAGAGCGAGCTGGAGAGCAGTCTGCAAGAGAGCGAAAGCAACGCATGGGTCCAAAACGAGGAGCTCCTCAACCGCCAGATCCTGGATCTGGCTCGTACTTTGGAGCAGGACGCGGAGAAGAAACAAGCGGACGCCAGGGAGAACGAGCAGGCAGCGCTGGATGAGCTCGCGCGAGTCACGCGGGAGCACCAGGAGCACATGAAAGCGCTGCGCGAAGCCATGGACGCCGAGAAGCAGCGCAAGATGCGCGAACTGGTCGACCGTCTGCAGAAGCGGCGCGACCAGCGGCTGCGGGAGATCAAGTCGTCGGGTGCGAGTGACGTCGAGGCTTCGCGCCGTCTCGAGGCGGAAGAAGAGTTGGCGCAATTAGAAGTGGAGGACGAACTCTTGGACCGCAATGCTGTGGCGACTATGAACGAACTGGAGCGCCAGCGAGCAGTTGAGCTGGAACTGGGCGAGAAGCTGAGTCAGGCAGCCGCACAGGCTGCAGCAGCGGAAGCTGCGAGAAAGGTGGTCGAGCGCGCGCAGAAACTCGAAGCCGACCGGATTCAGGAAGAGTACGTACGACGGCGGAAGGAGCTGGCGAGCGAGCACGATCTGTGTCGACAGGAACAGAAAAGCGCGCTTCAGGGTCGCTTGGCGACGCGAAAGCAGCAACGGACGACAGTTCTTCCAGGCAACGAGTCACCAATGGAGTTCCAGAAGGAGCTGCCGAGCAAGGTACTCGGTACTTCAAGTCGACCGGACGACTCCATGGACGGCGAGATCCAGCGAGTAAAGGACGCGCACGAAGTCGGGTGGCAGGCGCGTCTGAGCCAGCTGGAGCTCGATGCGGCGATGAAGAAAGCGCGTCTGGTGGAGCGGATGCAGAAGAAACGAGCGGCACTGCTCTCCGCTTCAGGGGTGGCGGGCGAACAGCAGAACGCATCGGCACCTGAACCTGCGGTTGTTCAGGCGATGCAGCAAGAGGAGACGGAAGCGCTGGCTGTCATTGACGCCAACTTTGAAGCCAAGCGATCGCAGTTACAGAGCGAGATGGAAGACGAAGAGCGCGCTCTCAAGGCGTCTCTCGAAGTCGCTGCGAAGGAAAGAGTCGCCGAGCTGGAGCGGCTGCTCGCCGAGTGCAAGAAGAACCACGACGACGAGTCTGAGAACCTGCGGAAGCGGCAGGCGCTGGAGCGACAGCAGCAGGAGCAGAGTCTGCAGGCGCATCTCGCCAAGAAGCGCGCGCAGAGGCTCTCAAGTGGCACCAAAGATGGATCTCCTACCTCCACCGCAGTCGTGGTTGACGAGAAGGAACTGCAGGAGGAAGAGCGGAAAGAGCGAGAAGCGCTGGAGAAGCAGCGAGAAGAAGAGGAAGCGGCGGCTCTGGCAGAGCTGAAGGAGCGACAGCGAAGCGACGTGGCTGCGATCATGCTGGAGCTGGACGAAGACGCCGAGCGCCGACAGGCAGCAGCGCTTCTCCAGCAGCAGGAGGCCGAGCGACAGCTGGAGCGTCTGCAGCAGGAGTATCGCGAGAGTCTTCAGGGGCTGAACGAGTCGCTCGCGACGCAAAAGTCACAGCAAGAAAACAAACTTCAGCAGCGACTGCTCAGCAAACGAGCCAAGAAGCAGGAGAAACTGGGAAAGCTCCAGGTGAGCGAAGAGGAGGCAGCGAACGCGTTGAAGGAGCTCGACAGAGAGCAAGCAGAACAGAAGCTGCGATTCGAGCAAGAGTGGGAGAGCGAGATCTTGCGCAAACTGAATGAGGAGACGGAGCAGCAGCAGGCGAAGGAGCTGGAGGTCACGCGACTGCTGAACCAGGCGGCGCTGGACGCCGCGGCAGCGGATGCGGCTCGGAAAGCTCTTGAGGCAGCAAACAGAGCGGAGATCGATCGGATTGCTGCCGAGTTTCAGTTCGAGGCGACTGCCGCGAAGTTGCAGCAGTCGGCGGAGGCTGAGAACCAGAAGAAGAGGTTGCAGGACCGACTCGCGGAGAAGAAACAGAAGCGAGACAAGCAGAAGCTCAAGCGCGTCGCCTTCGTTGTCCAGAAGAGCAGCACGCGGTCGCTTGCGGAGAAGCCTGCGCCGGATGGCGACGAGCACGCCGGACAGGAGCCATCAACATCATCAGCAGCAGCATCAGAGGAAGAGCTGCGACTCAAGAGAGAGCAAGAGGTGCAGCTTCTCGCGCAACAGGCGGAAGCCGCGGCGCGCAAGAAACAAGAGGACGCGAAGGAGCTCCAGCAGCAAGCTATGAAGGAGCTGGAGCGTCTGAAGGAGGAGCACGAGAACGAGATGAAACACCTGAACGCCTCGCTCATGGTGGATCAGAAGCGGCAGGAGCAGAAGCTGCAAGAGCGCATCGCCCAGCGCCGAGAGCTCAAGCAGAAAGAGGCGGCGACGAGCGAGGGCGAGAAGGAGCGGCTGGCGCTGCTGGAAGAGGAGGAGCGGCGCGAAAAGCAGGCGCTGGAGGCGGAGCTGGCGGCCAAGGCGGCGCAGCGGATCCAGCAAGAGAAAGAGCGTCAGCGCCTGAAAGAGGCCGAGCTCGCCGCGAGGATTGACCAAGCGGCGGCGGAGGCCGCAGCAGCAGAAGCGGCGAGGAGAGACATGGAGGCGGCGCGCGAGCAGGAGATCGAGCGGCTCTCGAAGGAGTTCGACGAGAAGAGCCGGGAGCTCCGGCAGAGCAACCAGGCGGACCTGGCGACGCAGAAGAAGAAGCTGGAGGCGCGCATCGCCGCCAAGAAACAGAAGAAGCTCATGGAGCTGGAGGTGAAGAAGGAGCTCGAGCTGCAGAAGCTCAAGCAGAAGCAGGCGCAGGCCATCGAGACGATCGAAGAGGACAGAGCGAAGATGGTCGATGCGCTGGAGACGCTTGCAGCAGCGGGTGATGGCGGTGGCGGGGATGAAAGTGTGCCTCTCTGTGGCGATTTAGGTGATGAGAGTCAGCAACTTGTGTCGAATGGAGATGCCGAGGAACTCAAGACAGAACAGCAGCAAGAGGATATCAGCTCTCCGAGTGTCTCTCATGCCGCAAACCTGGTGGCTGATGCTCAGCAGCAAGCGAGGGACGTCGCAGCGATCGAGCAGCTTTTCACACTGGGCCTGATCCCTCAGCAGCTGACGCTACTCGCTGGCATCGAGTTGGCGGTGAACCAGCACCACCAGGCAGAAGCATCCGCTCTCGTGTCATTTCAGTATGAGGAGAAAATGGCGGTGGTTCGTCAGGGAATGGCCGACATCTTGCAACAGAAGGCGTCTGCAAAGGCGCTCGCGCTGACCGATCCCGACAGTTCTCCGCAGGAAAGAGAAGCGAAGCTCCAGGGAATCGACAAAGCATTCGATCTGAAGATCCGCGAGCGCGAGCAGAAGCTGCTGGCAGACGTCGAGCAGGCACAGCAAACCCAGACAAAGGCTCTGAAGGAGAGGCAGTTGGCGCAGATCGCGTTACTGCTGGACCACTTTGCACCTCGCCACGCGATCGCAGTCGCGAAGCTGAACGCCCAGCAAGCGAGTGCTCCTCCAGGCAGAGAGCAACAACAGCAGCGTCGACGAAGCGACTCATCGGAAGCGGAGAGCGAACACGCGGACTTGGTGAACGAGCTTCGCGCCAGGCTGCAGGTGGAGAAGAACGAGCGGGTCAGAGAATTGTCGGACGAGAAGCAGATCGAGCTCACCAAATCGCACGAGCAGCTGGAAAAGGACCTCGCGGCACTTGAGCTCCGCTTCGACCAGCTGATTGAGCTGGAAAAGGCGGAGATCGACAAGACGTTCAGAGAGTGTCTCGAGCAGCTGGCGAAGAAAACGGGTGGTCACAAAGCCAGCAACAACAAGGCAGACGAGGCGCAGCGAACCAAGTTTGTAGCGGAGAAAGACGCGCAAGTGTCGCGACTCGTGCTCATGCTGCGCGGAAGGCAGGCGAAGCAGGCGGAGCGTCTGAGGAAGCTCGCCGAGACGCGGTGCGAGATGCTCGAGAACGAGTTCGCCCGGAAAGTCCACGTCGTGACGGCCAAGACGATGCAGCGCGTGGTGGAAGAGAAGGAGACGCTGGCGCGGAAGCAGGCGATGGTGAAGAGCGATCCGTCTAGTAGAGGTCACCACGAGAGCGATGCTGATGCGCAAGACCGTTCAAGCTCACACAATGAGATAGGAAAGGCAGGAAACATGCTCACGCAAGTTCTCGAAGAGCGCCTCGCGAAAATCGAAGGAATGCTGCGCGACGGACTCAAGTTCGCGAGCGTACCCGATGTCGACACGGAGAGCAAAGTAGAAGAATCGAAGGATACAGGCGGCCCTCAGATTGCTGGCGCTGAGTCGTCGACTGCGATCGCTTCGTATCGTGCGATGATCAAGGACGCGATCTCGCGTGGATGCCACGCTGAGAGCAATTACCTGCCGTCAGCCACTGAAATCAGCCCCGAGAGACTGAAGGTACTACGCGAAGACCCGCTGCCGGTCGAGGCGATGAACGCAAATATGCAGACGCGCCTCGATTTCGTGAATCTGGTGCTGCAGCTAACAGTTCCTCCAGTTTCTTCGTCGTCAGCAGCAGGGAAATCGGCTTTGGGTGATAACCAGAGACCACTCCAAATCGTGGTCGTCAAATCCCTTGCTGACGAAGTGGGAGCCTCCGAGCCCAAGTGTTCTTCTCTGTACTCGTACCTGGACGACAGGAGCCAGACTTTGTATCTGGGGGCGACGTGCCTCCTGGATCTGTCGACCGGCCAGCTCGCGATTCTTGCGCTCCATGCGCTGGCGCAAGCCCAGACGAAGCGCGCTGACGTGTCGGACCCGATTTTCATCTCCAAGATGTATGAGCTCCTCGTGCAATGTTATCAGAGCCTGTTCCAGTCCAAGCAACAGCAGCAACAAGCAGGACCAGCGCAATCACAAGCCAACAGCTCCAATCGCCCTGCAGCATTGCCAGTGACCGCTGCATCTCTGAACCGTCAGTGGCAGACGCGTCTGAACGAGATGGAGAGCTTTTTGACCAGTCTCGAGCGGAGCGAGGGTCTGTCATCCAGCGCCAGCAGCACCGGTCTGGCGCTGCCAGCAGGTGCCGCGTCAACTAGTCTGGAGCGAAACGCGTCATTGAAGCGACTGAGTCCGTCTCTCGATTCGAGCTCGGGTCGATCCTTGCTCGGCAAGAAGAGTCCGAGCGAGATGGAGCTGTTCGTGCTCCACGAGCGCAGGCAGCTGCTGCAGGAGAAGCTCGACACGGCGGAGAAGCTCTACACGCAGGTGCTGCGCCAGTACCAGGAGCAAAAGGAGTCGCTCGAGTACCTGCAGGAGATGTTCACCGAAGAGCAGGAAGAGGAGGAAGGACGCGAGGGCGACGCAGCGGCAGCGGCGTCCAGCGCGCAGACGCAGCGCGAGGTGGCGGAGCTGGAGGCGGCGCTGGCGCTCACGCGGAAGGAGCGCGACGAGCTCTTCGCGCAGTGCCAGGCGCTCCGCGACGCCCTGGCGCAGCAGGCGCCCACGCCGCGCATGGCCACGCAGTAGTTTGAGTAGAGCACCTAATAGCCATAGTCGATTAGAGCAGGCAGACAGGACACCAGAGCCCTCGATGGCAGGAAAGAGATCCATCGGCGCCACAGAGCGCGGACACCGGCGCGTCACCCTTGAGGTGCAACGTGGCTGTGCTCCATTTTTCGAAAGAGATTCAGCTGGTTGAGGAAAAGGGTTGCAGCGACGGTTCTTTTTCACAGTGGCACCACAACCGAGGACATACGCGTTGTAGCAGGTTTTGTAAACACACGTTGTATGGGAACAGCGTCGGAGATCTCCATTGTGATTTATTTCCACAGGATTGCGGGGAACCTCATCTGGAACAGTGGTACTTCAACCGGACTGATTGAATTTTTGTGGGACGACGAGCAGACTCTCCACGCTCCACTGTTCCACTGTATAAATAAATTTCCTTTATCTTACGATCTAATTAATTTAAACAGGGTAATCTTTTTGCGTGTAATGCTCACGTGTAATTAAAACACGCTCACTCTACATACCAATAACCTCTCATTTCCGGTGTAACCTGCTGCCCAGCGTGAGTAATTTCTGGGGAGGGACCAAATCCTGATGGGCAAGTGACAGCAACGGAGCAAGCAGCAGGGGCCAACGCCTTCCTTCTTTCTTCTGGGGCGGCAATGGATCGCCTCATTCATTCCCAATTCTTCCGCCACCTACCCGTGGAGACCACCAGACAGAGCGAAGAAGACCAGACACCCACACACACATAATGTACCAGCTGGACGGCTACCTCGTGAAGCGCGGGCTGCGCGTGAAGAGCTGGAAGCGGCGCTTCTTCACGTTCCGCGACGGCGTGCTCACGTACAAGAAGGATCACCGCGAGGGCACGAAGATCATCAAGCGGGACGAGGTCACCAACGTGCTCTACTGGGGCGGCGTTAAGCACGGCTTCTGCGTGCACCTGGGCTCTGGCCGCGAGCTCTACCTGTCGGCGGCCACCGAGGAGGAGGCCGGTGTCTGGTACAACGTCTTCGACGCCTTCGTGCGGCGGCAGATGATGAACAAGGAGTTCATGCGCCTCATGTGCAAGCGCCATCTCGACCCGATCGTTGAGTCCAGCTGCGAGTGCTGAGCGGAGCAGAGGAGAGATAAGCTGCGAGAGTTTCGCGTGAATGGTGTAAATACGTGGAAACAACAGCGGCGGCATTGCGGACTTCCACGACAGCGTGTCCGCCGCTTATTTAGTGAAGAGGCCGTCGATTTTCGCCGGCAAGTGTCCGGCGGTGGTGGCAGTGCGATTCCAGCGCCCAGCGCCTTGCTTCGCCTGTACAGAGCAGCCGAATAGTGAGCTGCTGGCTGCGGCCCAATGCTCTCGCTGCGACTGCGAGGACAGTATGAGAGCAAACCCCCATTTAATTATTAATTTATCATTTTTATGTTGTAGTTTCAGCTGTTCCTGCGCTGTGTGTTGTCTGAACCATGGTTTCCCCTACTGTCCTACATGCGTGTTGCCATTATTTAGTACTGAAGTATGTAACGCGGGCGCTTAACCCTTTCAATCCGCACGCAAGATCCTAAACGAAAGTGGGAAGCGTTCGTCTGCACTTCGGCTCAGATATGCTTATGGACCTCGCCCGCTCGGCATTTGTCACAAACCAATTGGGTGGGGGACAAATGCCGAGCTAGACACCGAATTCAGCAGGTCACGTGAGAGCCCAAGACTGGCGTGAAACGCTTGCAAGTGCTTTGGGTTTGTTTGCGCCTGGAAGCTACATGCATACAATTCAAACAGTATGGTCACATACAGTGCGTGAGTGAACCAATGGGAGACAGTCGCCGCGTTCATAGTGATGTAAAAGCTCATCTTACCCCAAAGAGGTCCAATCGCGGTTTCCAAACTGACTGACATGGACTACGAACTGATTCGTCACAAAGCTCCGGCGCTGCATCCACGTCGCACAGCGCACGGTTGAATGTCAAGCCGCATACGAAAAAAAGCATGCACAGCAACGATATTAGATACACAGTACTGTAACCACCACCCCTCAGTTCAGTCAGGATCCCCGCCATGCTTTGGACCTGATTGACTCCGCACCACGCCAATCATTTTTTGGCTGGATTTTCAATGAAGACTGGACTCAACAGTCAAAAATCAGTCGCTGAACTGGATTTTGAACCCATGACCTTCACTCACACTCACCCAGGTCACCCAGGTCAGCCTCTGCCAAAAGCCATCGCCAAACTTCTCAGCTCAGCGAGGAGCTCACTTTGCAATTTGCAGCCAACCCCACAGCCCAACAGCTCAATCAGCCCCCACGTCTCCGCTCAGCCGTTCACTTGCCGCGTCGGATCGTCACACATCTCTCGCCCCTTTTGAAACAAGCAACGGAAGAGATGAACGCTGCTGCTTTCCCAACCGCAGGTCGCGCCGGCTCCAGCTCCAGCAGACCCCCTGTCTTTGGCCGCGGACCTGCGCGCTCGACGCCAGCGCCGGCGACTTCGCCGCTCAGCGGCAACCCGTTCACCCCAGCGACTCCAGTTGCGTGGCGCGGAAACGCTTCGGTGGCTCCGTTCTGCAGTGGCTTTGAGCATTCGTTTGCTCAGCCCACTGGACAGACCAGCGCCGGCGTCTCTGGATTCAGTCCTTTCGGGACCCCGACAGGATCGTTTGGCACGAGCGCGTTTGTGAACCAGGGCCAGCCTCCGGTTTTGCCGTCGCCGTTTGGTGTTTCGAATACCAGCAGGTTTGGCGCTGCGCAGAATGCGAATGCCCGCACCACTTACTCTGGCTTTCGTACAGGCAGTGACTCTGGGTTCAGTAGTAGTGGTCCTGCTGCTCCTGCTGCTAAACAGGCAACCACCGGTTGGTTCCCGCTTGGAGACGGCATCAGCACGACTTTGAAGCCAGCGCAGCCGAGCGCATTCGGCGCTCCTCTGACTGGCACGAGTCGTCCTTTTCAAACTGCACCTGCGAACCCTTTCCTTGGTAGCAAATGCAGCAGTAGCGTAGCTGGACCACAGCCAGGCAACCCTTTCAGCACTGCTAATAACAACAACAGCAATAACGGTAGACTCTCGAGTAACCCTCGACAGTCCCCATTTGCGTCTAGATCGCCAGCAGCAGCAGCAGCAAACTCGAATCCGTTCACTGCTGGGAATGGCGGAGCAGGCTCGGTCCAAAAGAACACATTTCCTGTTAACTGGTTCGGAGACAAGCCGTCTCAGACCAATGCGAACTCCTGGCAGTTTAGTGCGGATGCACCTGCACGAGCGACCTCGACAGTCGATGTGAACAACTCTGCCTGTACACCTTTCACAGGCGCCATTAGCAAAAACGCAGGCTTCCGCTTCACGTTCGCGCCTTCCTGGCAACCGAACGCGGAGTTCTCGGCGCAGAAAACCTCGACGCCTGCGCAGCAACAGCAGAAGATCTTCTCTTCGTGTTTTTCGTATTCGAAAAAGTCGGTTTTCGATTTCAGCCTCACAGTTCAAGGCGCAAAGTCTGAAAACGCTGCAAAGGCGCCGCTGTTCGCGTTCAAGTCTGGTTCGGACTGGAACACCATCACCACGAACTCAGGCTCAGACTCGGCAGTGGTGGCAACAGGCTTTGACGCCAAGTTGACGACGAATGCCGCCTCGACGAGCATTCAGCAGGACAGTGGAAAGAGCCTGGTCGCGCTGCCGGACGTGAACCCGTACGGCGCTGGCTCGTTCGGCGCTGGCAGCCTGGAGGTCGCCGTCCAGGCCGCTCTCAACTTTGAACGCGCGCACGCCAGCGCCAACAACTTTCTGAGCGCAAAGCCAAAGCCGAAGCCTTCAGTCAGCCACGCCAACCTGGGCTTGCCCACCCGTCCGATCAACTGCGCCGTGCTCAAGTCCAACCGCCGCATGATCGGCGACCGCAATTCGCTGTGCGTCGCGTCCATCCGCAGAGTGGTGGGTGGCGCCAGAGGCTTCAAGGCGGACCAGGCTGCTGCTGCTTCTTCGACCTTTCGTGGCGTTGGAGCCCAGAGCGAGTTCAGCTTCAAGTCCTCACTCTTTCGGGAGCTGGGCTCCAAGAAGCAGCTTGAAGTGACCAGCGAACCGCTTTGCGAGGTGAACGCGGACGCTGGAGCACCTGATGGCCACTCTCGTTGTGCCCAGGAGGACGACAACAGTGAGCAGAATCAGGAGCAGAGTGTCCACCCTGAGACGACACTGGCAGACTCGGAGGAGGATGAGGAGGACAAAACCCCACCAGTGAACCCGGCGTGTCCGATCTTGACCAACTCGCAGATCTCGACCGTGCCGGAGCTCAGCCAGCTGCAGCGCATGTCGAGTGAGGACCTGGGGCAGGTGGACGGCTTTGCGATCCGCTCGGCCGAGTTTGGCGAGATCGAGTGGCCGGGCGTGACGGACGTCCGCCACCTCAACCTCGACGAGATCCTCGAGTTCTCCGAGAGTGAGGTGGTCGTGTACCCGGACGAGTACCCGTGCAAGCCCGAGGTGGGTCGGGGCTTGAACAAGCGTGCGATCCTGCGGCTGAGCCACATTTACCCGTCCGAGAAGATCCGAAGCTCGAGCGACGAGGACGAGGACGCTGACGCGGCTACTGCGGCGTTCGTTGAGCGGCTCAAAAGGCGCACGGCGGGCCTGCGAGCGCAGTTCTTGGGCTACGAGGCAGCTGGAGGGATCTGGAAATTCGAGGTCAAGCACTTCTGAACGCGAAGTTGCCACTTGTCTGCCGGCTGTCCCCATTGTATACAAACAATCTTGATAACTTGCATCTCTGTAGAAGAAGAGTCGTTCATTAGCGTAAATGGTAGGCAATAGACAACACATGTAGGAATGTACCGTGCGTGATAAACAGCTCAATCAAAGCAAACTGGTTCAACACGAAACGAACGAATGAAAAAGGCAGCAAATGCGCTTGAAAGAAATATGAAATCTTGGCCTGCTTTGCCGGGTTTTTTCTTGATATCGCTCCATCCCTCGAGCAGGGTGGATGTGGATGCTTGTTCTGTCTTCTTTGTCTTCTTCTTCTCTTGAGCACTTACGAGCGCCAGTCGATAAACGTCGAGCACAGGTTCAGCAGCTGCGACGAGCGGTACGACTCTACGAACTTGGTTTCGCGTCCCGTCGTCAGGTTCGACAGCTTTCCCAGGAAATCAGGACGCAGCTCCAGCGGCGTGTCCGAGCTCGATTGCGAACCACTCAGACCCTGCTGCTCCTGCGTGAACGAGAGGATCTTCTGCAGCTGTACGGCCTGCGTCGCCAGAGACACGATCATCGACGCCATCGACGTTTTCGCCACCAACCGCTCCGTGCTCTTCGCTTTTCCTGGCTTGCCAGCGGCGTTCACAGCCGAGTCACGGATGCTCGACAGCTGCTGCGAGAGCGTGAGCACGCGCTGCAAAAAGTCGTCTTCACGACCAACCTCCAAGCCGTCCTGTCGCTCCAAGCGCAGGTACTCTAGTAGCAAGCCACCGCCAATCGTGTACCCAGACATGCCGGTCTGCCATTGAGAGATCGTCGCGGCGGCAGGCTCCAGCTCGGACAGCAGTTGGAACAGCGTTTCCTTCTCGCCGGTGAACAAGCACGGTGGGGCCACATGCGTGACCAAGCACACGTGCGCTTCCTCAAAGCGGTGTGCAGCCATCCAGTAGGCGATCTCTTCGTGGTACTCTTTCTTCGCAACAGCTCGAACCGCCAATGCCTCATTGATCCAATCCGCAGAAATGCTGAGGCGCGCACAGAGCTCTTCTCTCTTCTTCTTGTCTTCAGACAGCATGTCCGCGTTTCGGAAGAGAACCCCGCGACACGTGTATCCGCGTTCGCTTGGACTCGAAATGTTGAGCGAGACGTACATCGCTTCCTCCCACAGACCCATACCTTCCAGCTGCCGAATGAAGTTCTGATGGATGTGGGACTCCCACTTCCGATCGATCTTGTACCCGATCGCACGGAGAACGCTGTGCAGGTGCCAGCTGAGCTCGTAGTCCAAGTGGCAGACGCGCTCACTCATGAAACCACTCGGCGACAGCACATTGCAGAGCGACACAGCATCGCCAACGTACAACTTCATCACCTCGAGAAGCAGATCGTCCTTCTTGCTCGCAAATCGCGACGCTGGTCCAGTAGCCATGCCTTTCTTCACCGCATCCAAGTAAATCGCAACAGCCGACTTGAGTGACGTCGCCGGCCCCCGCTTGTACCAAAAGAAGAGCGCGAGACACACCACCCACGGCATGCCCCCGACCTGCTGGGCAGTAAGAACCTCCACGCTTCCAGCGAGCAAACTGTACACCAGCACCACCTCAGGCTCCATGTACTCGATGGTTCCGCTTTCATCCCACTGCGACAACTGGTTGACCAGCAGACTGCGAAAGTCGGAGCCCTCGTAGGTCAGTGCTTGCGAAATGAGAGTCGAAAGCCGGAAATCACCGCACTCCATCGCCATCTCCGCCGCCTCAACGATACGATGTTGGCAAATCAAACGGAGCACGCCACTCTGACTGGGAGTAGCGTCCTCGGTTGCAGCGTAAGCGGACACGACCGTTTCTTCAAACCACTTTGCAATCGCTTCGCGGCGTAAATCAACGGACTGGAAAGTCTCGAAATTCTCAATCTCATTCGCGTCGTCACGAGCAGCAAGAGGGTACAAGCGCGACAAATCCTCGGTCGAATCCGTCGCACCGTACTCCTGACCCCAAAGTGCTTGGATCAACTTCCACAGCACCGCAGAATTCTTGTGAGCAGACGAGCGCGGGTTCTTCTTGAGCAGGTACTGGGCGAAAGCCACATACTTGTGAAGACAACGAACCAGATTGTCATCAGATGGAAGCGAGTACTCGGGAGGGCACACTGACGGCGCAGTAGCGTCCTCCCCTTCGAAAAAATCCTGCGTCTTCGTCTGGCTTGGGTTCTTCCATTTCGTTGCGCAGCTGTAGTGGAGCTCCAGTCCCTCCTTCACCAGCGCTTTCTTGTCTTCCGCCAGCTTCAACGGGAACTCAATGCACACGCGGCGCGCAGTGATCTCGTCCTGACGTTTCTTGCGTCCTGACAGCAGTTTGCCAACGTTCACGAGCTCACCGTTCGGTCCCCACGAGCAGCGAAACGAGCGAGCCATAAACATACCTGCGTCCACGTGATTACGAACGACAGACGTCTTTTGGTTCGACACCTGAAGCATCATTTGGTACGTCGTCGACTTGCTTCCCTGTGAGATACCCGCTGTGTCGTTGTCAATGCCTAGTGGCTTGACTGGAAACGAAGAGGCGACCGCAAAAGCGTCGCTAGTCTTAACTGGAGCCGCAGGCACCGACACTGGCTCGTCACTGTCGACATCAAAAGAAGACGTAGTCGCTTGAGCATGGGCAGTGAGCGCCAGCTCAGCGCTAGCCGCATAGTTTTCCTCAGATCCAGCAACAGCGCTTGGGTCGCGGAAAGACGCTACAGCTGGACCAGTGCTTCCGTACATCGCGGACTGACGCAGAATACCAGCACGCTCGGTGGAAAAGATGGCATTGCTGCGCTGAGCAGCAAACGGTCGGCTCACGCTGGCCATCTTGATCGTGCTGGTGGTGGCACCAGGCGCAGCGCCACCGTTTTCACGTTCCATGTCAATGTCTCCGCCTTCTTCCTCGTCGTCGTCATCGTCATCGAAGCCGTAGCGACTGAAGTGCTCGACGCGGAATCGCCAGATGCCGTTCGCAGCAGAGTAGTCGAGGAACGTCGCGCCAATGTCATTGGTTCGCTCCTTCACCTTCTCTCTGTACGCTTCGGCGCTCGTCGCCTTTCTCGGTGGGAAGATTCCAAGCAGCTCCACAATCGCAGGTCGGTTGAGACCAGTGCCGAGTTCGTGCTTGTGGTCGTCGTCCTTGTACACGATGACTTCCTTCTTCTCGAAGAACACGAGTTCGTCCAGGTTCAAATGGCGGACATCCGTCTTGCCAATCCACTCGACAGACCCCAGACCCTTGCAGCCAACCGTGAATCCCTCGACTTCCGAAAGCTCTCTGTCAGTCATTCTCTGGAGACGGTCGTACGACGGACGGGTGAAGTAGTCCTCGTTCTTCAAAATAGGGCACGACAAAGACGATGGAGCCCGGTTTCTCGCGTCTTGCAGAGCTTCGCCATCTTCCTCCTCCCGAATAGCAGATGCCAGGAACTCATCGTAGGTCATGAAACGCTTTCCCGTCTTGGACGCATCGTCGCTCACCATCGTCTTCTTTGACAGCGACGCGTACGACGGCACAGAGTCTTCTTCCGTCTTCTTCTCTTCTTGGCTGTGGTCTTCAATCACCACGACGTCAACGATGTCGCCTTCCTTCAAACGCAAATCTTCGATAGTGATCGAGTCCTGGACGATGCGGCCCTTCCAAACCAATTCAATGTCGCCCACAGCGTCCTTCGATGGCGCAGACGTTCGCAGCAAGTGCTTGACTTCGTTTCTCGCGCTCTTGATAGTGCTTTGTCCGTGGAGGCGCAGCGTGAATGACTTGCGGTTCGTGAGGTTTCGGAACAAGACAGGGTAGTTTCCGTCAAAGTCTGGTCGGAGAGCTCGGTTGCGGAGCGCCGCACTGCTGGACACATCGTCGGTTCGCTCATCGTCTCCGCACGGAATGACAGACGCTCTGGAGCCATTTCCACGAGCTGACGAGTCGGAGCGGCCCTGCTCGCTTTTATCAATCACCAGCTTCTTCGCCACGGAGTTACGGAACAGCGACGAGGAGAACTTGAATTCGTCGTCTTGGCTGGCACTCGTCTCGGAACCAGAGCGGAGAGCGCCACTGCCTCCAGACACGAGCGATCCAGTGGAAAATGACGAGTAGCGGCTCTTCGATCCCTTGAACGTGCCTCGGATGAACGAGACAGGGACAGACGAACGACCGGTCACCAACTGTCGGCGACTGGCCAACGGAGATTCCATCGGGCCACGAGGAAGACCAATGTCGTCCGTAAACGAGCTCAATCTCGATGCGCTCGATCCAGTCTTGATGGTTTGCAAGCCCAGCGCAGCATTCACGTTCTGCTCCACAAGTCCCGCACCAAAAGAGCCTGCACCGTACGGGTTCACATCAGGAGCGGCGACCAGATTTTGTGGTTGCGCAGGTGCAACTTGAGCCTGAGGTTGAGCTGCGCCAAACAGGCTTCCTCCCGAAGAGCCAAATCCAAGTTGCGGAGTCGTGGTCGCAGATCCAGCAGTACCAAAACCACCAAAGCCGCCCGAAGTTGTGCTTCCGAAGCTGCTGCCGCCGAGACCGAATCCAGAAGTTCCTCCCGTTGTCGCACCGGCGCCGCCTCCAAACAGAGATGACGTACCCGTCGAAGTGGATCCAAAGAGACTTCCAGACGTCGTGCCACCCGTCGATCCAAACATACTAGTGCTGCCAGCAGGCTTCATGGATCCAAACAAGCTGGACGTGTTCGTCGCTGGAGCAGTTGTATTTCCGAATCCAAAACCGCCAGTCGACGCGCCAGTCGAACCGAAAAGAGACGACGATCCTAGCGGCTGCGACGTCGCAGTGCTACCAAACGCGCTTGTCCCAGTAGTCGAGCCGAATGAGCTGCCAGTCGAGGTTCCAAACCCGCCGCTCGTAGTTGTACTGCCGAAGCCAAAGCCACTCGACGCAGGCTTGGGGGTGGTTCCTCCGAATGAGAACGACGATCCGCCTGCACCAGCACCAGTGGTACTGCCAAACAGCGACGTACTGGCAGCTGGCTGAGGTTGCGCGCCGAACGAAGAGAAAGCGCTCGTCGCTGGAGCCGCAGCAGGCGTGCTTCCAAATCCTCCAAATCCACCGGACGTAGTAGGCTTGCCGAATGCTGACGTGCTACCAAATCCGCCAGTCGCAGGAGCGGTAGTTGCGCCAAAGCCGCCAAAGCCACTCTGCTGCTGCGGGGTCGACGTTGCGCCGAACGTGCTTCCAAATCCGCCAGTCGATCCGAATCCACCGGTTGCTGGAGCGCTGGTCGCTGCGCCAAAGCCACCCGTCGCTGGCGCTCCAAAGCCGCTCGTCAGTGGCTGACTCGCAGCAGGGGTGCCGAATCCAGACGTCGTGCGAGGAGTTGCACTGAAGAACCCGCCGCCGCCCGTCGCACCTGTCGCTGGCTGCGAGCCAAAACTACCAAACGTGCTGGTTTGCCCTGTGCTCGTGGCACCAAAGCCAGTGCTGGAAGCGCCAAATGCGCTGATGGTGCCTAAACCTGTCGAAGTGGCTCCAAATCCGCCAAATCCTGAAGGAGCAGCTGCTTGCGTCGTGGTTCCAAACGCGCTCGGCGTCGAACTAAACGCACCCGTTCCAGTCACACTCGTCGCTGCCGCCGACGGAGGGTTTAGCGCCGCCGCTGCTTGCGCCGCTGCGGGATCCGTGCGCTTGAGGTAGTCTTCATAGCGAAGCTCTTCCACCGACTTATGCGAGTACGCCGGCATCTTGGAGATCGAGATGTAGTTTCCTGTCCCTGTTCCCGACGGCTCGGCTTCGTGCATGCTCTGGTACGGAGGGTTCCCCGTGCCAACCTGCGGAGCGCCTCCCATGGCGCTCGGAGCAGCTCCAAACCCACCGGCAGCAGCTCCAAACCCGCTAGCTGCAGGTGCGCCAAACGCGCTCGTGGTCGTCGCCGCGCTGCCGAAGGGGCTCTTCGCGGCAGAGCCAAAGCCGCCGGCTGAGCCAAACATGCTGCCAGTGGACGCAGCAGGCGCTGGAGTCCCGAAGCCTGACGCACCGCTACCAAATCCACCCGTGGCACCGCTTCCGAAAGCCGATGTAGTCGCCGGGTTGGATGCGCCGCCAAAAACGCTCGTGGAACCAAACGGACTCGCGCTCGCAGCTGGCTTGGGACCAAAAGGGGATGCAGCGGCCGTACTGCCAAACGCTGAAGTTGCACCCGCCGCAGGAGCGCCAAACGCGCTCGTCGCACCAAATCCTGATGCACCAGAGCCGAATCCACCCGACGTGGACGCGGGTGCGCCGCCAAAGCCTGTGCTGGGGGTAGCCGCCGCGCCGAATCCGCCTGCTGCACCGCCGCCTCCAAAGAGCGACCCCGTGGTAGACGATCCAAATCCGGACGAGGCTGGCTGGGCGGAACCAAACATGCTGCCGCCAGTGGTCGCCGTCGACCCAAAGCCACCAAAGCCAGTGCCCGCGGGCTTTGGCGCGCCGAACGCGCTAGTCGCACTTCCCTGCGCTGCGCCAAATGCTGATGGCGCTGCGCCGAATCCCGAGGCCGCGCCGCCGCCGAAAGGGGACGCCGCCGCCGGTTGCGCCGCGGCGCCAAAGCCGCCCGTCGCCGGGTTGCTCGCCGCGCTGCCGAAGCCGCCAAAGCCGCCGCCACCGCCGCCGCCCGATCCGAACGAGAACGACATGTCGCTTGAGCTGCTGCTGCTGTGGTTCTACTGTGTCTAATGCGCGCCCGACCCGCCGCTGTAGCCGCTTGTCTTCTTCTTCTGCTTCTGCTTCTCTGTCGCCCGCCCGCTTGAGCTTTGTTTTTAGCTCTCGCGCGCTTGCTGGTTGCTTTGCGTGCGAGAAAGCGGTTGTTTGTTTGACTGAAAGCGCGCGCTTTCAGCCCTTTCGCAGCCAAACAAACCCGCACGGGAGATTGTTGACTTGAAGAGAGTATGGCGCTTTTTCAACCCAGAATGGGTAGCAGGTTGATGCTTTTTGATATAAAGGGATACATTACTGTAGGCCTCCTATTGTCTCCACGTGCTGATGAGCACTCAATGTGTGATGCTGAGTAGTTTGGTTGTGAGCCGACCAGCTATCAATTTTAAAATACTTGTTTACTCAGAAAGACTACACTATATAATGTGTAATTTTGTATAAATATTGAGAATCTTGATAAATCCGAAAGGAAATCAAAAACGCGACCCTCGTCGCTATAAACTTTGAATCATGGAGGTCTCACCTCCCAACCTACCCAATGGTTTCCTCATCAAGCGCCTCTGGTGTGCTATTACCGACGCTCCGAAGAGATAGTGGCAATATAAACGACTTTTTGTTGGATCAAAGGCTTCCTTCGACAGCCTACTCTATGGTTTCTTCACGTAGGTTTGAATGCATAGGTACAGCAACCACCGCTCGTGTTGCAGCGAACAACGCCTCGTCGAGTGCAGCGCAGGCTTTCGCTCTATTAGAGTATGATAGTACATGCTCCAGTGTGAACTTTCATGGTCGTAGATATCGCGCGCACTTCTCGACACATCCACCCTCACATCAACCCGTTGCCTATAGCCTAGTAGCCATCAGACAACCGCAGACTGCAAAATCAGTTTGCCACATCGTTCAGTTTTGCTAGCTCCCAACCTTCATTCTAGGAAAACAAGGGAAGCTGTAGAAGGAGGTTTGGTTTTGACGAAGACGATTGCTTTGGCGCCAAATAGAAGTGTCGTAAAGCTTATTAAATAGTGGAGTGCCAAAGTACGGTTTTGATGCGAACTTAGTCAAGCGTAGTGTAGCCATCGTCCACGAAGGTGAGTCACCAGCTACATTATTACAAAGAGCTCATTTCATACTCGGCAAGCGTGCACAATTGCTCGAATTGTTCCTCATCAAAGGACCAGAAGCGACAGAACGGAAAGGACAAAGATCACTGACTTTTATTTCACAGACGAATGATGTTGTCGTGGACACAGAAAACTGCTCAATCCGAATAGAAAAGGTAAAAGTGGTAGAAGAGCTACACACTAGTCGCTTACGCGTTCTGCACTGGGGTTTCCACCTCCACGTACTTTGGCGACGCGGCGTTCTTCTTGTATCCGCCCTTGTGGAAGAGCGCCTCGATGTCCTCCAAGAGGATGCCCTTGGTCTCTGGGCAGAAGAAGTACACGAAC